>JARHVA010000571.1:4240000-4337500 GCA_037957365.1 Torreya grandis | reverse complement strand
CCATGGTGGTCTATATTCCTTCCAAGTAAGTGGAAAATTTTACTATAATGGGTGAGTTTATAACTTACTATTGTATCTTTTTAATCAAAAGAGGGAGAACCATTATGGGTTCATGGGGAAGTCATGAGACTTCCCAATGAACCCATAAGGGTCAATAAATTGATAGGTTCTAGTTTTATTTAAATCTTATGTAGTCAAACTTTGGTCTACTACCCACTTTATTGTATTATATTTTAATGGAAAAATAAATTGGCCATGGGCTCTGTTATACCTATTACATGTTTTCATTTCGCTCAACCCTTTTTTTGTGTATGTCTAAGGATTAAATACAAATCAATAGGGGCATTCTGATTTATTTGAATAAAAGTTGTGGTTTATTTTCTATGAATATACTTTGATTGAGCTTCAGGGTCTAAGAAAACCCTATCATATTTTTTTGGGAGATGTTATTTTTTCCAAGAAAGAAGGGGGATTTGAATTAGTTGTTTCAGATTGAAACTCTTAATGAAAAAATTACCCTAGCTCAACCTTAAAACCTTTTCAAAACATTACAAATTTCATTTTGGCTTGTAGCTAAGGTTATATGGAGGGTTTTTTGGCCATGGATAAACCCCTATAAAATCTAGGCATGGGAGGTTACTTTGAAGCCCTAGATGGGCAATGCAAATGATAGTCTATACTTAAAGTTTACCTTGGTTTGATCCTTTGACCCTATTGGGAATAAACTTTGAATATGCTTTTTGATTAACCCTATTACCTTTAACACCCTATGCATGAGGTTATTATCCTATGTAGTTTTCTAGATTACAACTGGGAACACCATGTTGTGAGTGGTTTCTATGAGTGTTGGTTATTTTGGGTTGATTCATACATTGTTGGTTGTACCTTTCTCTTTATTTATATTTGTTCAGTTAAAGTGGGTATTTTGTTTTGGATTGTATATTGTTCCTTTTTCATTATTTAAGCTACACCTTTTTTCTTGGTTACAAATTAGGATATAGGTGCACCAAGGTTTAAATGTTGATTTGTATATTACCATGTAAAGCTTAAAAGAAATTTATTCTTTGAATAAGGAATGAAATATGTGTGTTTTCCTCTGACTCAAATCAATGGATTCAGGGTTTTGGTTTGATGGTTATGTTGTGATTTTAATCCTTATTACATCTATTTAGATCCCATGGGATGATCTAATAACCAAAATAAATATTAAGTATGGAAGTGCAGGTTGATGGACTCATATGTATCTTCAAACTAGTTTCCTTTAATTTCAAATTATTGTTAAAAGGATTTTTTGGACCTTGTTGTGGTCCCATCTTGGGTGTTATGGAAATTTTATTATTGGTTTTAGATTATTTTATTTTATATTCATTGTTAACTATTTCCATTGTGATAGCATTGGCTCAGTATCCTCTTGCATGATCATACCTCTCCTTGAGCTCCCCATTATCAGAACCCACCACCCAACTAATCATTGGGGTGGTGAGGGCCACCAATGGATGGGCTCGTTGGGATGGTTGGGAGGGCTTGGTCTCATATTTATATGTGCATATTCCTTATGTAATTTGGATCTTAGCATTGTATCATACTTTTTTAGTACCTATTAGCATAAAATTCTTGATGGTGGTGCATGGAATGGTTCGCGGCTATTATATTGTTATATTTGGTTTTTATTTATATTCATATGTATGGATATGTCTTGAAAAATAATAATTCCATGATAAATAAATTTATTGGTTTATGTGATGATGGCTTTACTTTGATCAGATGTTGGTAATTTGTTGATTGTTATACATGTAACTGTATTTTTTTCTTGGTTATATTAAATGCTTGAGTTTTCTCTTATGTATTTGTAATTGAAGTAGTTAAATGTTTTAGTTATTTGTATGAATATATCAAAATATTCCCAACCCTATTTGAGATGACAATGGTAAACTAATTTTATAATCACCTTCATGTACCTATGTTATTATGAAAATGAAGTATGAATAACTCTGTAGTTGGTTGTTAAAATTGTTGATTATATAACTATTCTCAATAATTATATATTTCTAGCTCATTATTTTTGAACATTTCTCCCTTTAGTAGTCAGATATAGATGAATAAGGATCATGGTTATCAGTATCATCCTCAAAATTGAATGCATTTATGACCTAAAGTCTTAGTTGGCATATATAATAGTACATGTTGTTGGTTGTTTTATAGTAGTAATTATAAGCTGGAATGAACTTTGATAATTGTCCATACATTGTTAAAAATATTATAAGTGGTGAAACAAAGTTGAATTATAGTGGAGGAGTTCTCTAATTTTATTGACTATTCTATCTTATGTATTTCTATTGTGTGAAGCAATGAAATAGTATGTTCTTGATTGCAAAGTGTGTGTGTGTGTGTATATATATATGTGTGTGTGTATATATATATATATATATATATATATATATATATATATATATATATATATATATATATATATATATATATGATGTGATTCATTTCTGGCCTTACACCTTTTCTCAGTAGGACCTTGTCATTAGCAATTTGTGTTTTGTCCCAATGGATTTAGTTGGCCAATACAACTTGCTAGAAAACTTTTAAGGATAAAGGATAACTAATAACATTTTGGAAATGATTATGGTTGAATGTATTATTTTATGTTAAATTTATTACAATTCATTTTGAATGAACAAAGATCTGTTTACAATAGTTTTAAAACTATGAGCTATATCCCACTACCATTTCATTGTTATAATGGTCATAATTTAATATGGGAATTAAATTTTTATATGATTCAATTATTCATTTAATGCTCTCTCTTTCCTTAAATGAATATGGTTAGAGTTATGGGGCTACCCTGATTTTAGTAAATTTTTCATCTTGTGTATTTCCATTATGTAAAACAATGAGATATAATATAATCAAACTATATTATCCTAATTTGGTTTTATTTGATATTTTTTCTATTATTATGTTACCTCACTTGAGTGGGGTTAATAAATTGAAAACTAGTAAATTAGTGGACAACGTGGTGCAATAACCTCTATTTGGTGATTTGATATGAGAATCCCAAAAAGGATAGCATCACCTTAGTTACATGTGAGGAGTTGATGATGTATTTTTGAATCAGATGGCCACTTCTTTATGATTGAGTAAGTAATCTTATCACAATACATTTGACCTTGGTAACAAATTTTTAATAATCCTTTATATTGCCTATTGGATATTACAATAATAGAGTCTATGTGAATTTTAAGTTGAATTTGAAATTGAGTATGGATTAGACGCCTTGTGTGAACTCATGATTTATATACTTGTCTCTTATTGAATTAACCATAATATCTATGTTATTAAAAATAACATGACATGGAACCGAAGGAAAATTAATAGGTGAAATAGATGTTATAATTCTATTTCCCACTTACGGATGGTTCATCTATGTCACCTAAGGAAATTGACTCTCTTATGCCATATGTAGCTTGTTCAGTGAGATGCTCACTTGTGTGATTCTATCCACCCAAAAAAAAATATATGGATACCATTCTAAATTAAAATTTGTTATTATTTTTTTTATTATTGATTGGTCAAGCCTTTGGTGTAATGAACTCAAGTCAAGGATCTCCCAAATGATTCTAACAGCTAGCACTATCTATTATTTTTAAATGGTTAAGCTATACATTCTATAGTTTAGTTATATTTAAACTACTCTCCATCATGGCAAACTTTATGTTCATTGTGTATAACAATAAGTGAAAAAATTGTTGATACATTGATTTTTTAGTAACACAATAATTAATTGATGTGGTAGATTGATCATACCTCTTGATGTGAGTTTTGCCATGCAAATAAGGGTGGTGCAATGACTTCCAACCTTATAGATCATGATATTATGATCCAATAAGGTGGATATCACCAAAAATATTAATGCCCAAGTGGTTTTTAAAGGAACAAAGGTAAATCATGGGTTGGTGATGTAACAAAGTGTTGATGCATACCTACATAGGTTACTATAAAAATTTACTTCATGAATCTTAGTAGGTTAATTTTTGAGTTATTGATTCCAGTCCTCTTGTTAAAAATTTATATCTCCTATAATATAGACCTACATACTTGAGCTAATATTGGATAAGTTACTCTTGGATGCCCTTACTTCACTATCACCAAGGTTTTGACCTTGTCTTTTGACATTGATTGGGGTTATGGGCGTAAATTTATTAGACACCACAACCCTGTGGGAATCATTTTTCTCCCCAAATATTATAACCATATACTCTTATGGGTGACAACATACATAAATATGGTTGAGGACCCTTGGGTGTTCTGATATGGAAAATGTGTGCCTTCTACAAAGCTTGGAGGATATTAGTGTAGGCCTATACCCTATACCCTATGAACATCATATCATCCTTATGGAAACCTATTCTCTATGGAAAATTTTAGAGGTGTTCACCCCTAGATAAGTGTTTGAAGTTACCCAAATCCATGGGTTTCCCATACATTGATGTATAGCCTCACAATGATGCACATTGCATCAAGTATTTGCATAACAATCCCCATACATAATTCCATTTCACACTCTAACAAAGCAATCTCAAGAAAAAAAATTGGAGTTATTTCAATTTGATTACTAGAGTTACTTGATCTAATTTATTTAATTCTTCTATTTCTAACAAGCATGTATAGGATGCATGATTTTTTTCATGTTTATTTATTGAAAATGTATGTACCTAACCCATCACATGTTCTTGATTGATATGCTTTATACATGGTTAAGTATTTGTTCAAGTTAAAACTTATGAGGATTATAGACTAAAGATCACTTCAAATTTGGTTTTATTAGGTTGATAAAATGAAGGTGTAATGGAATAATAAATCCCATGTTTTTCTACTTGGGAATATACTTCTAATATTTAATGTTTATATCCTCATATTTTTATGTTAAACATTTGGGATGATTTTTCTAAAGGATGAGTGTGTAGTACTCCACCTTGAGACCCTTAATTTTTTTACCATGGTATTTCTCCTCAAATTTATAACTAATTTGTTTAATTATGTATTTTGTTATAATTTCATGGTGATAACTTATTTTGAAACTCTAAATGCTATAACATAAACATTTGTATGTTGGGATACATATGTAGATACATATATTTATATTTGTGGTTATGAAATCATGATTATATGTTTATACCTTAATACTTTATGAATTATTATATTTCTCAATAACATAATGATGATGTATGACTGAATTATATTTGAAATGGTGATTCTATGATGGACCATGTTTTACTTATTAATGTTATTTATTATTGATATTTTAGATTCTCCCTTATCATACCAAAGAGGTATCATGATGTATTTATATTTTGTATAAATGAAAATGATGATAACAACATTTTACTAATTTTGAAATTATTTAATATGGGATATACATATTTTCCATCAAGGTGATATATGAGTTGACTTACCAGAGTGAAAATAATAGATTTAACATGGTAATGAATTCAACAACCACCAAAACTTCATGTTATTTTTGGGGTCACTTTAAATATGAGTCACTTGAGTTAAATTGAATACCTACATGATAAAAATTATGGTTATTTATTCACATGTGAATAAGAAAGAAAATTTAGAGATAAATAATAAATAAAAGTGAATCATAAGCCACATAGTGGTATCCATGATGAATAATCACTGTATTTAATGAAAGAATTTGGAAACATGAATAGATCATCATATTTCAATATTGGGTGAATATATTAAACAATGGAAACATTATTTTATTTCCTTGGAACAAAATGAGTTGACAACAATACTTTTTGATAATATAAAGAGAATAAATGGAGAATAAAAACTATGCACACAACATTAAAGAAGGCAAACTTTTGGGTGAAAGAAGATGGAACTATTAAATGATAAAATTTAGTCTTAAGGAGAAAATAGCCACTTATTTTTTAGGATGAATTATATTTATAAGAAGGGATTCATATTGAGAAATTATAGAAAATAGGAGATTAAGGGAGATTCATAATGCAGACTATAGTGTCACAACAACATCAAAGGTAGCTTTCAATTTTATCTTATGAGTCCATTTCATTTTATTAAAAGGTTATGGATATATACAATGATCCATGATCTTATTAATTTGGAAAATTATCCTTTAGATGTTTTCATTTTAAAATATTTCCTTTTTTTGAAGGGTGAGATTAAATTTAATAACTTTTGGATCTTAATTTTATAATGGCATTTTCCCTTCATGGACATTTGATTTTTATAGTAATTGGATTGTATCTTATGTTTTATATTATTTTTATCCTTACATTGTGCTTCCATCCTCTATGATTTATTTGGGTGGGTTGTAAGAATAATAGTAATATATATTTGCATCCATAATTATGTTTGCATCCATTGGAACCATATCTATATAGCTGCATAGCATGGAGGAATCTACAAAAGTGTTGGGAGATGGGGATCAATCCATTTTCTAGTGTTTTTTTTTTAGGTTATTTACTTTTTCAGGGTTAAATTTCCCAATAATCTATGAATTATTATTTATTATTATGCATGTAATTACATGCCACATGATAGTGTTTGTATCTCAAGCAACATTGCATTTAGGGACCACATTTCAATATGATATTCTTCTAGCCTTTGTATATTTAATTTATACTTGTTATTTTTGTGAAATTATCTTCAATTGATTGACAATGTTATTATAGGTTTGTCTTGTGTTTCTCTTTATTTTTTACAACTTGAACTGACTATTGTTACTTTTTGAATCTTTGTGTGATATTTCATCATTTTAATTCACTAGTTATAGTTGGATTAAAATAATGGGTAAATGAGAAAATTTGTGGCATAAATTTTGCAATAGAGTATTAGGTTTGTAAATAGTGGGTTATGTAATAATTAAATCAATAGAATAGTTAGCGGATTCCTCACTGCCTCCATATGGATAATGTGTACTCATTGTGAGTGTGGATGGGTGGATCATGGCACTGAATCATTTCCTCATCTAGTATCTACATGGATATAAACCAATAAACATGATAAATTTTGGTGTCATGCTACATACGTTCATACTTTTTCTTTTGTTTATTTATATATTAAATAAAAAGGGATAATTTTTAAATTGTTGATACTACATAATGGAAGAGTTATTTTTTTTAGGTCATTATGTTATGATTATTTCATTAATATCACATGGGAATTCTATAACATTTATGAGAATAATGGGGAAAAAATACCCTTTAAAATAGTGTAAATCATAGTGCATGCAATTTAATAATATTTCTCTTTTCATAATGAATGTACATAAGTATGAAAATGGTTTTAAGTATTGATTAAATAAGACCATTATAATAATTATAATATCCCTTTATATTTTTTTTGTATGCTTTAAAAAAATGGAATTCATATTCTTGTTTCCTATGGTTATTCATTGTATAAGGTATAATTGTATTAACCTGTATTGAGAACATAATAACCACCATGTTTTGTTAGTTGATGAACCGATGCTTGTATAGTAAGTGATTTTAAAGATGTTATGATCACCTTAAAATTTAAATTAAATAAAGGCCAGTAATACTTGTTTTTAATCATAACATGAAAATACATTATCTTTCTAGGATATGTCATTTTGAGCTTCTCACTCTTCATTGTAGCCACTTGTGTGAACTTGTCATTTATCCCTTGACCAAGAAGTGACCCTTTAGTCACTATGATTATTTTGCATTACATGGCCATAGTGAAATACCACATTATTATAACACTTCTACATAATATTAATTGATTGAGACTATCTAAGTCTTGATCATTATGAATCCTTTTCATTTGGTCACCCCATAATTATGGATATGTTTGGTCTATTCATTGTGTTTAAAAACATGAGTGTGTGACATTTGGAAAATTAATTTATTGAGAATATAATATTTTATCTATAGTTTCAATGACCCCAACATATTTATATTATTATTAACTTATAATTAATCACATGAATTATATAGTTGACTTGGTTACCTAAGAAATCCCCTCCATGATTATGGTACATGGAACCTGATCCAACCACATCTAGTTTTTGATTTTTTATAAGCACTTTGTAAAGTCATTTTACATGACATGATCCCATGTCAATGTGATAGGGACATTTAAATGACTTTTATATGAATTTTATCACTTCACAATAATGCAAGCATTACCTTACACTTTAACGCTATTGATAAACACTTAATAATCAATCACAACGTGTAGTTATATTTATGGGGGTTAAAATTTTAAAATTTAAATATGCTAAAAATATGTTAGATATTTTTTTTCACTTATAATTCACATCAATCCTAGTGTCTATATCTAATCCACAAATGTCTATGATGATGTCACATGGCACCCATCCCAATGTCATAGCCATGACTCCTCCCACAAATTGGTTTGTTCATAATAGTGCAGACATAGACCCATTAGTCATTAGATCAAGACATTATCCCTTTGTAATCCCTGATGGATTATGAGTAATGATCCCAAAAATTATGATGGTATTATAAAAAATGGCCACATGGATTTCACAACACTTATTGTACAAGGGGTCATAGATAAATACATGGTCTATCACTATAAATATGAATTGTATTAGTCTTCAAGGCCACATATACACCAAGAACTATATGGAGGTGACTATAGTGGATATTTAAATGGTAAGGGACCACCATATATCCACCCCCCGCCCAACCCCTAAAAAATATGTTTAAATATTACATAGTTAAATGCATAATTAATATTATGTTAAGGTGTATGATTAAATGTTTAAATATTACATAGTGAAACTTGCACCCTTAGGGTCTCACTCACTTTGGCTAGAATTGAATGAGATGAGAATGGATTATAGTTTAAGTGACCCTAAATCAGAAGCCTATATGTGGTGAGAGCCAATTAGGATGAAGAATGAAGGTGGTTGGTAAGTTACCAGAGTAGAACTCTAGATATGGGTGGAGATAATGAAAGGTCATAACTGAATCTCATTGTAACAAAAAATGAATGATTTTAGGAATTATTTGAACCCATGGATACTTAGATTTCAATCAATAAAAAATTTAAATTCATGGTGACCACCATATATGCATCATCTTGTGGGAGTTTTGGTGATCACTATAATTATAGGTTGAATATAATGAGAAGTGGCCATGCTTGTATAATTTAATATCAATTTGATGTTCAACATGGATAAGGTAGACTTGGTGGAATCTATAGATAGTGTAAAGGTGTTCATAATTGTGACTCTATGATATTTTAATAAATAATATTATCATTTATAATATTATTTAAGGGTTAATTTTCATCAATTAAGAATATAATAAAAGACCTCAATTTAATTAGGATTTTTGTATCTAATGTCATATAGGGGCAAGTTTATATATGTTCCATATGATTTTAGATTTTTTGAATATAATGGTGGAGACCATTTTAGTTTTCAAACACCTTGAGTAAGGTTATCTCTTGAGTTCATAAATATAAGATGAGTATCATAACTTGGCATTTTCTTTGTGAAGTGAACCACAACTGAATTATCCATATTAATTCAATTGGATTAGTTATTGATGAATTTATACAATTTTTATAAGATACTTTGAGACATTTTTGTTTGCACTAGGCATTTGACTCTGAATTTTGTGTAACCACATTTAATTTTTTTTAAAAATAAAATAAAAATGTATTTGGTTTTGGAGTAGACATTGAGGGTGATATAAGAAATAAAAACAAAACTTCATCTCTTTTGGAAAATCAAATTTCATGTTCAGAAAAAAAAGATATGAATATTATATACTTTCAATAATAAAAGTTGAATATATTTTTAAAAAATCACATGACCAGACAAAAGAATATGAAATTCAAAAATTAATTTTTTTTTTCAAAAAGTGTTATAAAAAAAAGTTTTATTAAATGTGACAAGAAATATTTAAAACTTGTATTGAATTTTATTGATTTTTTAAAGAGTTTATAAAATCTAGAAGGATAAATATGATCATACAAAGTAAATATAAAAGCCTTTGAATGGTGAAAATACACATTTTTTTTGCTTTCATGAGCAAAGACATCTTCAAATAAAGGGGAAAAAATAGACTTATTTTTATAATATCTATAAAAAACTTACAAGTAACTAATCAAATGTTTTTTTAAGGTTGTTTTATATTCATAGTTACACAAATAAAATAAAAGAGCATAGAAAAAAATCATGTGTATATTTAAAATGTAATATATTGTGCTTTTAATTCATCCATCTAAAAAATGTTGATATCAAAAAAATATATTTTATTCACGTTTGTATATGAGAAAGTTTTAGTTAGTAAATAAATCAATTTATTTTCTTGAAATATACATGTCTTAATAAACAAATAAAATAATGGATTTAGAATAAGTTTTTTCATTTGAATATTTTACCAAATTCAAAGTAATGAAGCAAATATAAACAACAAATATTGTAAAAAAATGCCCTTGATTTTCTTTATTTTCAAAATGATTAGAGAAAGAGATATAATATGCAATAATGATATGTCTATTGTTTTGATTAATTTCATTTTTCATAGGGAATATGTTTTTTATATAATATTAATTTTTTACCATGTGTATTATTTCCCTTTTCAAAATTAAATTAGAGGTGAAATGATTTCAATGCATCTTGAGTGTTTGTATGTAGTAAATTTAACAAATATTTTCTTACTTGAAAAAGTACATCAACATACAAGTCATATAAATAATAAAATAAAAATTGTAAATTGGGAAGGATTTATTATTTATATTGGTGATAATTTCTCTTAACTTAAATAGATCAAGTGTGAAAGATACAAATAATGTGCAATGCTAAAGAATAGTACACATTTCCAATATTGTAAATATAAAATAACTTTTATGTTTTGTCTCATGTGGAAACCATGTTAATTACAAAGATTTGTAAGAAAAATATTCAAGTTAATTTATGATTGGAAGTTTTCATGAAGAAGAGAGGTTGTTGTAAAATCATGAAAATAATTATTGTGACATGAAATGAAACACACACACATATGGAATAAAAATATGAAACATGAAATTTTAGAGATAGGGAAAATGTTAGAATGGAATGGATGCATTCTATAAGGTATAGGCTAATAAAATGAACACACACTAACTTTTTTTTTAAAAATTTTTAAAAGTGTTGATATAAATTTCATTTTAAAAAACAATAGTAGGAAATTGCATTCGAAGCTATTAGTGGGGTATTTAATGCAATAAAAGTTGTAAATGAAATGAAAAAACAAAATTTCAAAAAATAATATTTACTCTAATCCAAAATGGTGTAAAATAATTAATATATAATGGTGATAGTAGAGATTAAGTTCTCAAACTAATGGAAAGTGGAAGCATGGTAAACAAAGAAAAAACTTTCAAAGTTTTACATTATTTTTCCCCAATAATGATTTGCATATTTTGTATCAAAGCTAATAGTAGATGTCAATAATTTTCATTCAATTATAGTTTACTCTAAAGAGATTATGAAATTGATGATGAGGAGAATAATTGTTTGACCTTTTGTTTTTTGAACTGTTTGAAATCAAGAACAAATACAATGGGCATTATAAATTTTTAATATATATATATATATATATATATATATATAGAGAGAGAGAGAGAGAGAGAGATTGAGTGCATTATTTTACGATGTTTAAAATGAAATACATTTAAGCCAATTAATTTTTATTATAATGGATATCAATTTTTATTAATTTAAAAATTCAATAACAAAAATCACAAAAAATGTATAGTGTGAAAGCATAATATTCATGTTCACATTAACATATAATTTATTGTATTTTTGATCATGTATGGGTGGTGTTTATTTAAAATTTTAGTCAAATACACTCAACACAATATTTGGTTAGTATTTTTCATGAAGAAGATACATAAGTAATAAAATTCAATAAAATAGAAAAAATGTTAAATCAAACTCCAAAAAAGTCAATGTTAAATAGCAAAATGTTTGAATGAAATTATTACATTGTATTATAAATATGATAAAAAAAAATAAAGATAAATTGACATAATGAATTGAATAAAGAGTGGTAATAAAAAATTCATTGAACAAAATAATAACAAGTAACTCCATATTAAATTTACTTGAGCATTTAATGCAATTAAGTTTGAAAATCAAAGAAAAATATAAATATAAAAAAAATAGGTTTCAAGTATTCAAAATATGTAATGAATTGAGTTTGATCTAAATAACCAAGTAAACCTAAAATGATTTAAAATTTTATGGAATTAAAGATGATATAAAAGACATGTTGTCAAACTAATGTGTAATGGAGGTATGGTAGATAAAGGTAAAGCTTCAAATATTTGCATTATTTTTACCTAATAGTCATTATAAAACTTGATGAAGACAATAATAAATATTATTATAAAAACATGGAATGACTTATATAAAGTTAATTTTTTTTTCCTGTCAGTAGAACAAAGTGTATGGTATGTGATATATGTTCATTCTTTCCATCTCTAGTTAATGTATGTATGCCACATTTATAAGCATGCTATGAAGTACTAAAATAAAACGTCCTTTGAAATTGATTACATATATATGATCAAGATTATGTTTTGAATATTTTTTTATTAATGTGATCTAAATAATATAAAACTATTAAAATTTAATTTATATAACATAGGATATTTACTCTATAAATCTAAATGTAAAAGAGAGACTGATATTGCACTGACTATATTTAGAATTGAAAAATTAAATAAGAAAGAGATGCAACTAGTTAATACTTATTTATGTTGATCAATAAATTCATCATATTATATAAATAAAAAATATTAGTTATGTGATTTCTCATATTAGGAAATATGACCTCTAAAACCTACATGAACATTACCGATGAAGCTAAGAAACTTGCAATGAACAATATTATCCAGGCTCTACCATCACTTCCTCAATTAACTATGTGGGTATGTGATTACTTAGAACTATGTGCCTACACCTTCAAATGATTTTTTATTTATTATTACCCTTGGTCATATGTGTTTTTAATTTATTTAATTCTAATTTATTTAAAACCCTAGCTTCCCTTTTGACAAAAATTAGCCCCAACCACTCCATGTTGAGTGATTGATAATTTACTATATTATAATACTCTAAAGAGGAATCAACCCATATATAGTATTACCACATATTTTTGTGTGTGCATCATAATTTTCATGCTATAATGTAATGTAATTTTCAAATTTTGACACTTGATAGCATGCAACTTTGGCTTTGTGTTAGTACTCAAACTTGATCTAAGGTTGATCAATAGATGAGTTCTTAGATGTGTATGATTTTATGATAATGTCTAAATGGAATTATAATATAATTTTCAAGATTTTTTCAAGTAAAGAGTGAATTAAAAATCAATTTATAAGTGACTATAAAATTAGGCTTGATTTTTATTTATAGATGACTATTTAGTATTTCCCTCCATAAATGATCCATGAAACATTCCTAGGCTAACTAAATGAATATGTACTAATTTGAAAAGTATATATTAAGTATTTTAAGACACTACTAGTATAGGTGGAAACCTACAAAAAATTGGAAGTATTCTACTATTGTTGGTACTATATAGATAGGGGAAATTAATAATATAGATTATGATGATAATCTACTTAGGGTTATGGATTATTCTTTCATAGATTAGGGTGATCTTAAATATGTATACTAGTAGATTGGACTAGATAATTAGGTATATGTGTATACATATAGGGGTAAGTGTGCACAAGATTCAAAAATTAGTTTTGATCCTTAGAAATGAGGTGAGTTGGAGAATTAAATGTGAGAGGTTGTAGTGTGTAAGGAGATTCATTGATGAGGCATGGGTTATGACAATCCCTTGGAATAAGGGGGATTGCATAGGGATTCAGGGGAGATTACCTTGGGGATTGTGTAAGAATTTTGGATTTGGGGATGTGATGCGATGACAATTTGGATGATGATGTGATGGAATCATGGATTTTAGATCGAAAATATGATTTATTTTATTTATGAAAATATGAAATGTGTATGGATTATATTATCAACTAGTTAATATGATTAATTAGTGTGATTAATCTATATTATATTGTTGGTGGCTTGGGGAAGGGTATGATAGGGATATGAGTGATTAGATAGGGAGTGATGAATAGTGGATTGGATAGGGTTATTAGTGTATATTGGTGAACAAGGTGATGATGGTTAAAGTTAACATGAATTTTCCAAATTTAGGTGTATACATTTTCCCCCTCTTTAAAAGGATGTTGCAAGAAACGATGGGTGGAGAAATGACTTTTAAAATAAATAATAAGACAAAAAAATGATGAAAGTATTAATATTAGATTATGATGATTAAATAATGTGATGGATGATGCCCCATTTAAAGGGCATGCAAGGATCAAGGATGCATATGGGATCATGGAAATGAGAGTAAGAGGCAGGAATGGAAGAATCAATGGGTGGGTGATGTATAAAGAGATTTGGAATGTAATATGTGATGATGATTGGATAAAAATATGAGGATGAAAATGGATATGGATGTGTTTAACCTACTTGAGACAATGCTTTCATGAACTGATTTATGATGATGACGGATTGATTTTCCCCAAGCAAGGTGGATTTGGTAAGGATACATATTAAGATAAGTTGCACACTTTAATTATCCCCAAGTAATATATATTTGGGAATGTAATATCCCAAATAATTTATCAGCTTGAACTATGAGTGATTTATCCCAATGAAAAGGTACACACTTGATTTTCCCCAAGCAAGGAAAAAGCTACGAGCTTGGATTAGGTGGATGATTAATTGATTAAGTAATTAGTTTTTAAGCATAGATTAAGTATATAACCTATTTCATAAATTAAGTATGATATGATAATGGTAATGGATGACAAGAAGTTTAAAAGTATAATGGCTTGTCAAAAATGAATAAGCCACAAAATAATGGGCACATGAAGATGCCCTAAGATTGAACGATAAATACTGGATGATGTTGAATTCATCTAGATTAGATAAAATTGGATATAATTGGATTGATTTAAGATGAGGAAAGGATTAAATCAGTTTGGATAGCAGTGTGGAAAAGTAATGTATTCACATGTGGGCCATGAACATGATTATTAGATATGGATAGTTAGTTAGAAGAAATGGATGTTGAGAGAGGAAAGGAAATGGTAGAGATAACCTTAGAAACTCCATGTGACTAAGCATTGAATAAATAGTCTAAATGGACCTCAAGCTGATGTAGTTCTCCCATTAGGGAAATATGTGATGAGGAATGAGTAAGATGATTAGATGAATTGACTTTTGCATGGTCAGAGATGAATAAACTAGTTGGATTGTTTGTTAGAGGAAATGGATGTTAAGATATGGATGCCAATTTTTCAAGGGGATATATCATCATTTTAGCATGTGTCTACACATGATTTATAACTTGATTTTTAATTTTTCCCACAATAGTATGCACCATGATGACCTAGTCATAATGTGCATAGAGACTCACTCCAAATACAAAAGACAAATCATAAAAATGCACCATTATATGGAAAATCATGATGTCATTTTTTTCATGGGTTGATGGATGGACTCAAGTAAAATCACATGACATGAGGAAAAATGATATGGAAAAACATAATGACCTTTTTATCATATGCATATGGACTAATTTAAGGAACAAAAATAAATATAAACATATAAAAAAGCAAGCACACACACAAACTTGAAAAATAAAATCAATAGAAAACATCTTGTCATAAAACAAGTCAAAATATATGTGTGAAGGCCCAATGATAATGACAACTAGATGGTGATGAAAAAGTGACCAAGAATTTGAAATTTAGTGTGGATAAGACAAAAATTTTGGATATTTTGAATTTCAATATTTTTTTAATGATTTTTAGGTATTTTTTGGATTTTATGATGTTTTTGGATTTTTGGAATAAGTATATACAAGGGGGTCACTACCAAAGGGAAACTACATCTAATAAATAGGATGGGAGATAATAATAGATGGAATAGATTTAGGATGATGTTGAATGATATTTTATGATGATGAGAGATTATTTTGGATGGTGAGTAATGGATTAGGGATCTCAAAGAACCATGTCATATGGTAACTAAGTGTCCAACCATCAAAGTGCCATTCGGAGGATATACCAGGATGTTACCCAAAATAGGGCTCAATAATTCTTCTAATTTATTATCAAGATAAAATGGGAAGAAATGATGGGTTCAATAGGATGAGTATATGTATGGTTAATGTAGTTTGAACGTGATGGTTAGGATGAATGACTTAGATGGAGATGGAGTTTCCCCTGAGTGTCAAGGTACTTGTAGACAACATATTATTTATGCATGATGTTGAAAGCCAGCTTTAATCATGGTACTTTACCAAGGCACCATAATAAATGGATTTCACTATTGAATAAATTATTTCTATTTCCCTTTTGATTTTTATTTATTATTTATTATTTATTTTTATTTTTTGAGTTTATTGTTTGGTTTTTTGATGTTTTGATCGAGGAAATATTCCTCCTCTTTGAGATATGATGTTTGATCGAAGTTTATTTCAATTTCATTGTTATGCTCTCATAACTAGATGTTTTCATGGATCCCCATGAATTTTTTGTTTGATGTTTCATTACGTAATAATTCCAACAATATATGATTTTTTGGATCCTAGTCAATGGGTGTAGGAGATCCAATGTCAAGATAAGGGTAAGGATTGATGGTGTAAAAAGGAAGGGTAATATTGATGAAAGGATTAAAGGTAGTAAAACCTTCATATAATCTACTAAGATAACATATTTTGATGTCGACAACTTCCCAAATAATCAAGAAAGGATCATATGTGTCTTCAGATTAATATATAAAAGGTGTATAACCATTTCCATGAGATCTTGATGTTGATTCTCATATTAATGTTGATGGTGAGTCTGTTTCTAAATTTGAAATATATGGTGGGTTTAATTCTGATATATATATGGTAAAATATATATTGTATGCCGATGATGGATTATTTAGAGATAGATTCATAAAATAAGGGTTCATAAAATATGGGTGGATTAAAGATAAACTCATCAAAGATAGGCTCATCAAAGATAGGCTCTTCAAAGATAGGTGGATGGTCATAGAGAGGCTCATAGAAATGAGTCTCATTAAATATGGGTAACTCAATAAAAAATGGTCTATAAAATATGTATTGGTTGTCTTTATCTTGATTTAGAAGTGGATGATTATGATCATGATTTAGAAAGGGACCTTAGCATGTCCTCATTTTTTATTCTCAAATGTGGATGCTTCTAGTTCTATTTCAATGTCTCCATGGTCTATCAAATTTTGGATGTAGTTCTTAATTTTAAATCATATATTAATAGAATATACCTAGATATTATGATATTCACAATATTCACCTTCTCTATACCATTTAGGTTTGGGTTTACTCAGATAAAAAAGGTTTGGTATGCAGATATATAATCATGTTTACGATGACTAATTGGTAAATTATTTCTTGAAAGGATTCCTTGAGAGGAGTATATTATACCCATTTTATATTTTGTTTGGATGTGGATGGACTTGATTATTGATGTTTTTTTGACATATTGGTGTTGGATGGGGGAACTAAAATGAATTTCCTTTTGTTAGTATGATGGAGGATGTCATGATCAAGACTATAGCTAGTGGACATAATGTTTTTTGAGATTGGCTAGCTTAGGTGCTAAGGGTAGGATGATTTTTATGTGGATAGGTTTAAATTTAATTTATTAGGATGGATTTATATTTTTAGGATCATAATATATAGGATGTCAGACACCTATTTCAATAAGTTGTAAAAATACATCATCTTTGTTTTCAAATAAGTATTGTTCAAATTGGTCTCTATCTAGATCTATTTTGGATTATGTTGGTTCCCAATTGTACACTTGTAGGATTTAGCCTTTCACACTTGAGAAGATGGAAAAAATAGATGATAAACATGAATTATGTCATTGTATTTGCGGAAGGGTTCAACATCTGGATGGACTGAATGCAAATAATGACTGGAAGACATCAAAAAGGGTATGGTTAGTTCCCTGTTGCTTTTGGATCTGCATGAACCAAGGTGAGAGGACCTACGGTGTAGCTTTGTCATGATGAGGGATACAATATTTCAATCTCCAAGGGATTATTTTCACACAAATAAATCTGACCAAAGTATAACCAAACTTGCACAATTCACTCAAGAAGAGTTGTCATATGGACTAGGAAAATGATTTTAAATTAGACACAAGCTACTATAGATAGATAGAAGGGTGATTGCAATCCTAATTTATAAATAAATTATTTAAAATTACAATCCAAATGGAATATTACAATGGTATTCTTCAAAGACCAAATACAGACACATTTCATATTTACAATACTTATGCTTCTATGGGAAAATAATAATTAAAATGTTCAACATGCATTAATTATAGGCGTAGGTCAAGTAGGATGAGTTAAGTGTGTGTGTGTGTGTATATATATATTAGATTTGGTGGCTTTCAATATATGGAATTCCTTCAACATTTAAGCTATCATTAATTTTAGGATGCACAAGACCAATAAACAAGGTAAAGAAAACTATGAGGAATGGTTTGCGTTCATTGATGTCAATCCAATGCAAACATTCAAATGACCCCTAAAATATCCAAATCATACACTGTAATTGAATACTCAATCACTTTTTCCTATCAAATCCATAATTCTAGGGTGTTCGTAAAATACTATCAACACAACATTCCCAAATCATAATGCAGAATAGAATTTATAACCTAGATTCATGCTTAGAATGATTATCATTAATAGGCATAAAACTAAATACCCAATCAGTAATGTATGAATAATGTACCATTGCAATTCATTGACAAGATACAACATAAATCATAGATGTCTTAATTAACTTGAAAGTAGATCAATGTACATAATGTTAAGAATGCATATCAATGCTAAAAAGCATGATGGATTTGCTCTGAAACAAGGGAGACATACACAAAATTCTCTTAGAGCTTGCTAATGACTATACAACTACAATCACCTTAGAAAGAGAGAAAAAACACAAAATAAATCTATAAAAGTTGAAAATATTATACACAAAAAAGATCCAACCTAACAACAACCTCTATAAATAGAACATGCCCTCTTTACTTATACAAATTTCTCACCTAGAATATTCCCCCAAGATGCTCCATCCAGAAGATGCCTTTGATCACTCTTGTAAGATCATGCTCTATAATAAAATAATTTTAGTAAGTAGGTTGTCTATGTAATGATGTAGTTTGATAACAAATTTCTTATCTTCTTGACTAGAAGTTCATTGCAATTTGAGCTTGAAGGAGAATATTCTCTTTGAGAGCAAAACTGATTTTGTCCTATTGTGAAACCATTTTTCCCTGTCTTTAAATAATCATTTTCCCAAATGGAATTTTTTGGATGACCTACCATCTAAAGATCCAGTCACTTCTTTCCATACAAAGAATAAGGAATGAAAGAAGGGAGGGAAGAACAAATAATAAAAGTTCTGACCAGTCATTTTGTCTATTTGGCCAGTCAACATATATATGTCAAGCCTACACTTTCCCATAGAGCTGAGAATAAACTGATGGAGTCAATATTGAGATGTAAACCTCTCCATTTTGTATCTTCTCAATGCATTTTTTGCATACTCATTTTTCTTCGATGAAAAGATTTCACCCACATTACCTTCCTTTGAAACGACACTTAGCTATTTTGTTTTTACTTTTTTGTCATTAACTTTGCTCATGCCTTTTTATTTTTCCTTTTTTTTCCACCAAACCTAATAATGTTATGTGCATATTTTTTTCATTGTGTGGGAATTTTTACCCCAGATGCAACTTTTAACTTTTTGACCTTGGTAGAATTGCACACTCTAGGTGCAACTTTACAAGTTGGTAGGATTCTGGAAGTCTATTACACATTTACAAATTATAATTTTATAATTGCATTTTGATGTTGTAGTTCTGCTTAGAATCTCCACAGTAGCTTGGATGTTTGAATTACATTGACCTTTGAAATGACATTGGTGTAGGTTTGAAATATTATTAGATTTCCTTTGTTGGTACATTTAGTGGGTTATAGACCTTCAAGTACAATTTTCAAATTACATATTGCATTGCATTGTGAAGGTGCATAATATCCCCACATCCCCTAACTTGCAATCTCCTCTAAGATCTCCACTTCTCAAATTGTACTACATTTATATAAAGAGTCAATAATGGATTATAGGTAATTGATGATGTAGCATAACCCAACTTCTCCATCTTTTACATCTTTTTTTTTCCTATCAATTTTAAATTTCTTATCATCTATAGTTGGTAAGAGGGATAATTTAAATCCATCTTTTTTAGGAATGATGTTTTTTTGTGAGGCTAGGAAAGGCGTTCTTCCTGAACCAAGGTGAGAGGACCTATGGGGTATCTTGGTCACAAGTAGGGATACAAAAGTTCAATCTCCAAGGGATTATTGACACACAAATAAATCTACCCAAAATAAAACCAAACTTGCACAATCCACTTGGGAAGAGTTATCACACGGACTGGGAAAATACTTTCAAATTAGACACAAGCTACTAAAAACATATATAAGGGTGATTTTAGTCTTCATTTATAAATAAATTATTGATAAATATGAGCCAAATGGAATATTACAATGTTATTCTTCAAATACCAAATACAAACACATTTTAGATTTGCAATACTTATGCTTCTATGGGAAAATAACACTTAGAATGTTCAATAACATGTATTACTTGTAGGAGTAGGGAAGGGAAGATGATTTAGGCACATATATAAAGGATATGTGGTGGATTTCAATATAGGGAATTCTTTCAACAATTAATCCATCATTCAATCTAGGATACACAAGACCAGTAAACAAGGTAAAGAAAACTATGAGGAATGGTTTATATTAATTGATGTCAGTCTAATGAAAACATTCAAACGACCCCTAAAATCTCTAAATCATACATTTAAATTGAAGACTCAAGAACTTTATCTTATCAAATCCATATGTCCAAGGTGTCCTTAAAAGACTATTAACACAACATTCCCAAATCACAATGTAGAAAGGAATTTATAACCTAGATTCATGCCTAGAATGATTATCATTAATAGATATAAAACTAAATACCTAATCATTGCACTTAACTGACAAGATATAGCATAAATCACATATGTCTTCATTAAATTTAAAGTTTATCAATGTATATAATGTATGAATAATTTACCATTGCACTTAACTGACAAGATATAGCATAAATCACATATGTCTTCATTAAATTTAAAGTTTATCAATGTACATAATGTTTAGAGTGCATAACGATGGTGAAAATCATGGTAGATTTGCTCTGAAATAGGGGAGACATACACAAAATGATCTTAGATCTTGATAATGACTATACAATTGAAGTCACCTTAGCAAGAGAAATAAAACACATAACTTTCTAAAATTTGAAAAGCTTATACCCAAAAAAGAGAAAACCTAACTTTTATAAAGAGGACAATCCCTCTCTACTTATACAAATTTCTCACCCAAAATATTCCCCGAGGATGCTCCATATGGAAGATGCCTAGAAGCTCATGCTTTACAAGTAAATCATTCTAGTAAGTCAGTTGTCCATGTAATGATGAAGTTTGATAACAAACTTCTTACCTTCCTAGCTAGAAGTTTGTTACAATTTGAGCTTGAAGGAGAATATTCTCTTTGAAAGAAAAACTAATTTTGTCTTCTTGTGAAACCATTTTGCCTTGTCTTTGACTAATCATTTTCCCAACTTGAATTTTTGGATGACCTTCTATTTAAATATCCAGTCACTTCTTTCCATAAAAATAATAAATAATGAAAGAAGGGAGGGAAGAACAAAGAATATAAGTTTTAGCTAGTCATTTTATCCATTTGGCTAGTCAATAGATATATGTCAAGCTTGCACTTTCCCACGAAGCTGAGAATCACCTAATGGAGTCATGATTGAGATGAAAACCTCTCTGTTTGGTATCTTCTCATTATATTTTTTGCATGATCATTTTTCTTCGATGAAAATATTTCACCCACATTTCCTTCCTTTAAAATGGCACTTAGCTCTTTTATTTTTACCTTTTTGTCACTGAATTTGCCCATGCCTTTTTTGTCCTTTTTTGTCGCCAAATCTAATAATGTTATGTGCATATTTTTATTTATTTTTCCTTGTGTAGGATTTTGGACCCCAGGTACAACTTTACACTTTTTGGCCTTCATAGAATTTCAAACACCATGTGAAACTATACAAGTTGGTGGGATTACAAAATTCTACTACACATTTGTAAATTACAATTTTACAATGGCATTTTAATGTTGTAGTTTTTCTTAGAATCTCTATGACAGTTTGGACATTTGATTTCCATTGACCTTTGACATGACATTGGCTTGGGTTTGAAAATTTCTTGGGTTTCCTTTGTTGGTACATTCAGTGGGTTGTGGACCTGAAAGTGCAATTTTAAAATTACATATTGTATTGCATTGCATAGGTGTAGAATATCCCCACATCATGGAACTTGCAATCTCCTCTAAGATCTTCTCTTCTTAAATTTTCCTATGTTTTTGTAAAGATTCTATAATGGATTATAGGTAAATGATGATTTAGCATAACCTAACCTCTCCATATTTTTCATCCTTGTGCTTCTTATCAATTTTAAATTTCTTCTCATATGTAGCTAGTAATGGAGATAATTTAAATCCATGTTCTTCAAGAATGATGTTTTCTATGAGGCTAGGTACTACAATTATTTCCTATCCTAAGCTATCAAAAAGCCATGATTGGCCAACATCCTCCATAAAACCATTTATATTCTCCTTTGATATCATATCTCTACCACTTCCTCAAGTTCATATACCATACTTTGGCTTGCTTTCCCAGTTGAAGAGAAGCTATCCCTATCAGTGTTTGAATGGATATTGTTATGACTTTATTCCATACTTTCCTAAACATCATGCACCTTTATAAAAAATATGTTTTAACACTTTAGATATTTGTGGAGAACATGGTTCTTGTGAAGATAATGCATTACCAACAACAACTATGTGAACCATCTACATAATCTATCTTTAGGAAATAGTACCCCATTTGCTTTCTTAATCAGTTCTACCATGTCTCTACCTTCAAAATATCTTGTTACAATGTAGACATAACATCCTTTATCCACCCAACCCTCCTTATATTCCATAATATAAGTATTTCTAATGCGTGAGATTAAATCCATCCTTTTATGAGCAAAATGCCTACATCTATCCATTTGACAAGCTAGACGAATCTTCTTAATGACATATTTTTTTCTTTTTTATCTTTTGATGGATAAGGATAGTAGAACCAAATGCTCCTCTACCAATTTTCCTCATCATCTCATCATTAAACATTACATAAGATATTAATCAGGATCCCCTTTTCTTTCAAAGGAAATTTTACCAAGAATCTTTCTTAGATTGAGTTTTGATGACATAAGTAATGATGTCATCCTTTTCATCCCCTACATTTAATAGTTCAGATTTTTTTAAATTCTTCACAAAAACAACTACTTTTCTCTTAGCTCACTGATAAGCACTCAAGCCACCTGATTTGCATGGTATTTTTGAATAAATTTCATCATAAACTAACTATTTTTTTAGGAAGATGGAAAACCATATTCTAAAATCCAACCTAAAGATGTTTCACATATGTGGAGATTAACAATAGGTGTTGCTAGTGATTTTGCTAAATTTTTATTGAAATGTTCAAAGGAAGCTATAATATCATTAAAAATTCTTCACTTTGAATCGACACTTAGCCTTCATGTGGCTCAAGTTGTCTTCATGAATTCACCACTCAAACTATTAAAACACATGGAATAAGTTTTTTTAACATTGTATACACTTTACATGTCCACGAGATGTGGACCTTCAAACACATATTACAATTTACAAAATAAACTTGAAAATTAATGTTGAATTCCCACTACGGATATCTGTAGATATTCATGTTAATGCCTCTTAATTACAATCTGACTATGATTTGACCACAGGCTTTGGACATTTAATGACACTTTATAAATTGCAAAACATACTTCCATTATGCATTCCTTTTTTGCTTTGAATGTTCATGATCTTCCATACTTGAATCGACATTTAAAACTTCTTCCACAGACTTAGGAACTTGGAATGCACATTGTAATGTGAAATTGAAAATTAATATTGTATCTCTTCTAAAAACTTTTGTTGTGGACCTTTTGACTTTCCTTCTTACATTGACCTACAGGTTTTGGGGCTTTATTTTCATATTGTAATTTATAATTTCAAATTTATTTTGGTGGATTGGGTGTTTTCATTCTTGCAAACTTAAAACTTGTGTTCCCTCAAAACCTTCCACTGCTCCCTTTGATTGTGGACCTCGGGTACCCACTTGAAATATGTAAATTTACAAGTTAAAAATTTTTATTTTGAAATTTTTATCCCCACCAAAACTTTCATGAGGGATTTTATATGCATTTTACAATTTACAAATTTCATATCAACATCTCATGGGAGTATTGCAGTTTCCTCCTAGATCCCTATGGATTTAAGCCTTTACAAATGGAAAACTTGGTCTTAGTATTTTTTAAATACTTAGTCAATTATTTTATCTCCCCAACTCAATTTCAACATAAACTCTCTAATTCGCACATTAAACATAAACATGAAAATATTAATTATTAGTGAAACCAAACTTATGGGATCTCTACAACATAATCACAAAAGTAGATTTTTATGATTTGGATGAACATTTTTGGAGATTTCTTTTGAGGGGGTAGTAGTTTTAACCTTTAATCAATCATTTTTTGGGAAACAAGGCATAAATAATTTAAGTATATTTGGGCACTAACACTTTCTTTCACTTGGGGATGTACACCCCTTTTAGGTGTGCAAAGAACCCTAGAAAACAATACTAGGTGCCAATCCCTTGGGCCATGGAGTCATAATTTTGACAATATCATAACAAACACCCATAGAAATTCAAATAAATAAGGGAAAACTAAAAAAAATAGATTAAGACTATCTGAGAATGAACACACAATGAAAAATAATAAAAGGAACTATACAAATAAGGCCCAATGCAGAAGGGTAACAAAATAACAAAACTACACATTGTGCATTACTTTACACAAGCATGGACTCAGTCAAGGAAGTGTTTCAAATTCTCACCATATAAGCCTCTTAATAAGAAGGTGTGTTCCCTAATTCTACAATAAATATATTAAGGACCCATCCACAATGCATCAATTTTTTCATGCTTGTCTTTATCCTTATGTCTATTGTCCCAAAGTAAAACTAGATCTCCTACTTGAAAAGTTCTTGGAGTGACATTTATGTCAAATATTATTTTGAGTCTTTCCTTGAACTTGAGGTTTCTTTCATGAGCTTGTATTATAGTTTCATGAAGCTCAACAATCTAGTTCATTCTACTTTCATAGTGATTAACTTCATCTCTTTCTTCTAGTTGTTGTATAAACTGATAGGTTGGCAAATGTAAATTCATAGGTAAAATAGATTGAGCTCTCTAAACAAGCTCAAAATGGATTTTAATTGTATCTCTCTTAGGTGTGATCCTATCATCCCACAAGGCAAATTTCATTTGGTCACCCCACTTCTTCTTGTTATCTTCAAAAGTTCTTCTAATTATTTTGAGTAATTTCTTATTATTCGATTCTACCTAGCCATTCCCCTAAGGGTTATAATTGGAAGCATAAGTTAATGTGATCCCATAATTTTTACATAATACCATTAAATTTTTATCTCTAAATCTCATAGCATTATCATCAATTATCTTTATAGGCACACCAAATCTACAAATAATGTGATTCAATAGAAAGTCCATAAGCACCTAGTGTATGACCTTCTTTGTAGGGACCGATTCAACCCATTTTATGAAGTGGTCAATTGCAACCAATATCTACCTATGTCCATCTCTTGATGAATCAGTGATATCCCCAATGAAATCCATTCCCCATTATCTAAATGGGATTTCAATCATTACATGTTGTAAGGGGAGAGAACCAAAAACTTTCAACCTTCCAGTAAAGCACTAACATTTCTCATGTTTTCTTACTTTTTGTGCAACATCCTTAAATAGTGATAGCCACCAATAACCAACTCTCATAATTTTATGAGTTATGACTTTAGGTACAAAGTGACCACCACATACTCCACTATGAAATTCTTCAATTAAATCAGAAGTTTCTTCCTCTACCAAACACCTTAAGAGAACCACATTTGGATTCTTCCATGCTAGTCCACTTTTAGTTAAGAGGTACATTTGTGATACAAGTTTAAGCATTCTCTTTTTATTTTTATTGAATTAATGGGGATAATTAAATCTTTTCAAGTAATAAATAATATTTTTATACCATGGAGACATGCTGACTTGAGTCAAATAATCACCAATGTTAAAAATAACAATGTTTACCTCAATGTCCTACAAATTGGTCTCATCCATGACTTATCCAAGCCCATCACTCTCACCAAATTGGTGGTCTAGATATCCATGTCATATTATTACAACTTGTTGACCCACCTGAATCTCTTTCTTCATACTTCAATCTGAGTCAAGATGTCCTTAACCATTATATGCAGGATATATGCAATAATCTTTGAACTCATAATATAGGGTCTAAATGTTTTAATATCCTTCAAGAGAGTGAAATCTTATTTTTACATAATATTATATTTCAATTTAGATACCTTCATAGATTTACCAAATAAATCTATAGGGTACGCATGACCATCATCATTATTTTGCAATAGAACAACAACTATAGTATTCTACGATGCAAAAGAGAATATTTGGAACTCTCTAGTCTAATCAGGACTGGTCAAGATAGGGTCAAACTTCAAGAATCCTTTGATTTCATTGAAATATTGTATGTATTTCTCCTCCCACTTTATTTTTTGGTCCTTCTTTAGCATAGAAGTAATAGGTAGAGTGATCTCTATAAAATTATACACAAACCTTCTTAAAAAATTGATTTGTCTAAAGGAATAAATTCCCTTCTTGGATTGAGGGATAGGCACTTTGTCAATGGATTCCAATCTCTTTTGGTCAATCATGACACCATCTTTAGACACTATGTGTCCTATCAACTTAGCCTTTTATACTCTGAAGTGACATTTCTTAGGATTAAGGGAAATACAAATTCCCTACATCTAATGAACACTTTTTTTTGGAGTACATTATAATGTCATTCTGATACACAAAAATAAACTTGTTAATTACCTCTACAAAAGAAACATCCATATCTCTCTGAAACATTGCATCGACATTCATTAAGCAAAAAGGCATCCTCATATAGACATAAGTGCCCCAAAGCATTATAAATGTTGTCTTGGGTCTCTTAGATAATTTTAATATAACCTGGTTATACCATGAGAAACCATCTAATGTGGAAAACATTTATGATCCTATAACACTCTGCAATAGGTTATCCATATTAGCAAAGGGGTAATTACCCTTCAGATAAACTTTATTCTAAGTTATAAAATCCACACACAAGAGGACGTCACCATTCTTCTTTCTCATAGGGACTAAGTTTTCCACCCATGATGAATACCTGATGGGATAAATAATACCAATGTGTCTTAATTTATTTAACTCATCATACATCTTGGTGGCCAAGATGGGGTTAATATGTCTTTGCTTATAGCTAAAAGGTTTATTTTTCAGGTTGTAATGGGATGACATATTGAAATAAATCCTCTATATATGCTTTCAGTTGAGAATAAGACCAAGACAAGCAATCTTGATACTTCTTTAGGAACTACATGTAAGTGTGTTTCTCTTTTATACTTAGGTGAGTGCCAATCTAAACCTTCCTTGGATTTTTTTTGAGAGCCCAAATTGAATTCATTTACATCTTTTGAGATAAAAATTTCTTGAGTTTTGATTCACTCTGATGCATCAAAAGATTCCTCTAAACTTACCAATCCCTTTGGGATATTATTTGTCTTCATTTAAATTGCATCTTTCCCAAACATGGTTTCTTTCCCATCACAAATTTGGACCATGAATTCCAAGTATATGATCTGATCTTGAAATTTAGCTTCACAATTGAGAAACCTTTTGATTTGATCATCATCATCAAAAACTTGCCAATGATGAATATTTTGTAGGACTAAAGGTCTAAAAAACACCTCCACTTGATACTAATGATGAGGATTCATATTTTTGCTTTCAAATTGAGCACCGAACCCTTCAAGTCTATCAGCTTCCTCATTGAAAATTCTATCATGATAAAAAAATATTGAAAGTGTCAAAAAATTATAAAAAATCCCAAACAACATTTATATATTGTCTTAACCTTTTATTTTTAGTGGCATAAGCATTTTAGACCTGCTTAATCACTGACTTAGAATCACACTTTACAATAAACTTGTAATTCCGTGTTCTTGAGAAATTTTGAAACCAATCAAGAGTGCCTCATATTCAAAAATATTATTAGTTCACTCAAAGGATATCTTGAAATAAAACCTAAAAGATTTCTTATTGGGGGTATATAAGACAACCCCAACTCCTTTTCCAATATTGGATCAAGTCCCATCAAAATACATTCTCCAAACATCATCAATTTTGTTTTAAAACTTAGCATCAAGAAAAATAGATTATTCAACACACTCTACATTCCTAATAAAGTTATCTATCTCTACATCAATGTACAACACCTCATTTAGAGCACATTTAGATCTTTAAGTACATGTGACATCTTGAGCTCTCTATGAAGTATCACCATCTTACCCTCTAAAGGAATGGTGGCATAATAAATTTCCATCTAAATACTACCACCCATGATATTAACCCATTTTCTTGACAATAACATCCCTCACTTGGGAAGATAATCCAAAACTACCACATCCATGTTTAGAAACTTTCCTAGATGAACTGCTAATAACACTACCAATCCTTTAATTTTTATAACAACTAGTACCTCTCATGATTCCATGGCATAACACTTGCCAAAGGAAGATGATATTTTTACTCCAAGATCATTATAGACACCCAGGGGCATCACATTGCAAGAGGCTCCATAATCAAACATGTAGTTGTGAACAATCAAACTATTAATCAACAGGGTAGTATAGAAAGGGTAACACCTAGCTGAATCACTATAAATGCAATCCCCAAATAAACCTTCAATGCTAGTTAAATAAACTTATATAACTCTTCATCATCATCTAAGAGTATTTGAGGTGAATTAATCTCATTGGCAACTATATGCACATTAAAATCCAAATATTAAAATGCCATCCTTCTATGTTCTGATATTCATAGCAATTCAACAAGTGGGATAGTGATTTTCAATTAACTCAATACTTGGGCCATATCACATATGTAGTACTAAGGAAGGGGTATATTTAGAGGAAGCATGACAACACCTTTATTAGGAATATAGTCATTTATAGTTAGAGGTGGAATAGGATGGGATGAACTAGCATTCCTAATAACATTTTTAAAGGGTGGCTTTCATCTTATATCATTCACACCTTTAGGAATGATGGACAATAAAGGTTTTCTAATCTTGGATGGAGCACCTCTCTTTTTGACAATTTGGGAAGTAGGTGCTAGTTTTGAAGGAATAGGAACTTCTTTAGTTTTCTTAACTTCTTTATGTTTATCCCCTACCCTTGGATCTACAGGGGTAGTCTATTAAGGACCAACACCTTGTTGTTTACTTCTTAGACTATATTATTTCTCTTGGGAAACTATTTCATTAATTAATATTTGTTTATCCTCAACTGAAGGAATTATTTCATCATACTTTTTAATCATCATGGATCCTAAAAACTCAAATTCATGATTGGGTAACTCATATGCTTGTGTCATCTTTATATCATAAATAAATTAAAAAGTTGGGACACATACCTCTTTCACTATACTCCAAAATTGATCAATGATAGTAGCACTCAACAATTGTGTGCATCAAATCTATCCCCATATTAAATTTTAAAAACAGTCTTCATTTCTTCCCATAATCTATGCATCCAAAGAGAACATAATTGAATTATTCATGTGCATCTTTCTCTAGTGTGTGCACAAATAGTATAATTAAAACATCCTCATGCTCAACCTCATAATCTTCATTTATAATGTGAAAAGCCCTCAAATTCTACTCACCAATCATTGCATTATTTCCTTGAAACTTAGGGAGTTAATTCCTTACCTCATTTGGAACTTCATTTGAGTATCCTCTATTTCATCAAAATTAATAAGTCTAAATCTAGGAAATCTAAATGTAGGACTTGATTTTCTTCTTTATCTCTATGCCTCATGACTGATTCTATGGTCAGTTTAGGATTAGATGATAAAGGGTTGTGAGAGGATGAGTGAGTTGGACTTATGGGATCAAACCTAGGAGGAGACTCGACTAGTTGAGAAGATGATGGGTAATAAACTAGACTATAAGGCTGTGAGTTATTAAGATAAATATGATAATCTTTAACTAAAATAAGTTCCATAAAGAGAAGTTTAGGTGTACCAAAATTATGATAGTCCAAACACTCCTTTCTTGTAGAAATTTATCCTTCAATTGACCTCTAGATTTATCTCCTTATTTTACGATGAACACTTAACTCAAAGATAAGCTGCTTTTATGAATCACCTTTAAAAGAAGATCCCAGTCCTTCCAATTTTTCAAACAAGAAAACACCCAAAATTTAATTAATTAAACAAGGCACTAATCTTTCAAAACTAGATAAAATGTTGGAGTCACCACTAGAAGAAAACTTATAGAATATAACTATTTACAAATAGATAGTGATACAATCTAAAATTATACTTTCTTTTAATCAATGATGAGATAAAATAAAAAAGACACTAAAAAATTTAGATTCATGTTTAAAAGGGTAAATCACTTTAAAACATGAACAAATAATCAGTTCCTTATAAGAATCCCTAGCAACACAAGTGCCAAGGACCATATCCCTAGTAATGGTGCCAACTACATGTTGGTTCCTAATTGTACACCTCTAAGATTTAGCATTGTACACTTGATAAGATGGAAAATGTATATGATAAACCTAAATTATGTCATTGTAGCTAGATAAGGGTTCAACATCTGGATGGACTAAATGTAGACAATGACTAAAAGACATTAACAAAGGGCATGGTTAGTTACCTACTACTTCTGGCTCTTCCTTAACCAAGATGAGAAGAACTATGAGGTATCTTGGTCACAAGGAGGGATACAAAATTATAATCTTTAGGAGATTATTGACACAAATAAATCTGACTAAAGCATAACCAAACTTTCACAGTCCACTCAAGAAGAGTTTTTAGATAGTAGATAGATTAGGCAAATGCTTTCAAATCAGACACAAGCTACTAAAAAAATCAAAAGGTGATTGCAATCTTCATCTCAAAATAAATTGTTGACAACTATGGACCAAATGGAATATTACAATGCCATTATTCAAATACCAAATACAGGCACATTTCATATTTGTAATACTTATGCATCTATGGGAAAATAACACTTAGAATGTTTAACATATATTACTAGTAGGGCTAGGGTAGGTAGGATGAGTTATGTACATATATAAATGAGATGTGGTGGCTTTAAATATATGGAATTCTTTCAACAATTAAGCTATCATTCATTCTAGGATGCACAAGACCAGTAAACAAGGTATATAAAACTATGAGGAATGGTTTGCATTTATTGATGCCAATCCAATGCAAACATTAAAATGACCCCTAAAACCTCCAAAATATACACTACAAGTGAAGACTCAAGCACTTTCTTCTATAAAATCCATAAGTCTAGGGTGTCCTTAAAAGTCTATCAACACAACATTCCCAAATCATAATGCATAAAGGAATTTATAACCTAGATTCATGCCTAGAATGATTATCATTAATAGACATAAAACTAAATATCCAATCAACAATGTATGAAGAATGTACCATTTCTCTTAATTGATAAGATATAGAAGAAATCATAGATGTCTTCATTAAATTTAAATTGGATCAATGTACCTAATGTTAAGAATGCATAACAATGGTGAAAAACATGGTATATGTACTTTGAAATAGGGGAGACATACACAAAATTCTCTTAGAGCTTACTAACAACTATATAACCGAAGTCACCTTAGCAAGAGAGACAAAACACACAAAATCTTTCTAAAAGTTGAAAATCTCATACCCAAGAAAGAGCAAACCTAATAACAACCTCTATAAAGAGGACAAGCTCTATTTACTTATATAAATTTCTCTTCCAAAATATTCCCCAAAGATGTTCCATCTATAAGATTCCTTTGATCATGCCCAGAATCTCATGCTCTTCAAGGAAATAATTTTAGTAAGTCAGTTGTCCATGTAATAATGAAGTTTGATAAAAAAAACTTCTTATCTGCCTGGGTGAAAGTTCATTGCACTTTGAGCTTGAAGGAGACTATTCTCTTTGAGAGTAAAACTAATTTTTTCTTCTTTTGAAACCATTTTGCCATGTCTTTAACTAATCATTTGCCTAACTAAAAGTTTATGGATGACCTAGTAGTTATAGACCCTGTCACTTCTTTCCCTACAAAGAATAAATAATTAATGGAGGGAAGAACAAAGAATAAAAGTTTTATCCAATCATTTTATCCATTTGGCCAGTCAATAGATATAAGCCAAGCTTGCACTTTCCCATGGAGCTTGGAATCACCTAATAGAGTCATGATTGAGATGCAAACCTCTCCATTTGGTATCTTCTCATTGTGTTTTTTGCATGCTCATTTTTGTTTGATGAAAATCTTTCACCCACATTTCCTTCATTTGAAATGGCACTTAGCTCTTTTATTTTTACATTTTTATCATTGACTTTTCCCATGCCTTTTTCCTTTTCCTTTTTTATCACCAAACCTAATAATATTATGTGCATATTTTTCTTTATTTTGCCTTGTGCAAGATTTTGGACCCCAGGTGCGACTTTCCACTTTTGGCCTTGGTAGAATTTTGGACACCATGTGTAACTTTACAAGTTGGCAAGATTTTGGAAGTCTACTATACATTTGTAAATTTCAATTTTTACAATTGCATTTTGATGTTGTAGTTCTGCTTAGAATCTCTATAGCAGTTTCAACATTTAACTTCCATTGACCTTTGACATGACATTGGCATAGGTTTGAAATATTCATATATTTCCTTTGTTGGTATATTCAATGGTTTGTGTATCTTTAAGTTTAATTTGAAATTTGTATATTTCATTGCATTGCATAAGTGTAGAATATCCCCGCATCACTAAACTTATAATCTCCTCTAAGATCTGTACTTCTCAAATTTTCCTACATTTCAACAAAGAGTTGGTAATGGGTCGTAGTTAATTGATGATGTAGATTAATCTAACTTCTCCATATTTTTCATCCTTGTGGTGCCTGTCAATTTTAAATTTATTCTCATATGTAGCTAGTAATGGAGATAATTTAAATCCATGTTCTTTAGGAATGATGTTTTCTATGAGGCTAGGTACTACAACTATTTCCTATTCTAAGCTATTAGAAGGCCATGATTCACTAACATCCTCCACACAACCATTTAGATTATCCTTGGATAGAATATCTCTACCACTACCTCTATAATCTTAGAGCACACTATGGCTTTCTTTCCTAGTTGAATCGAAACTATCCCTATCAGTGTTTGAATGGCTACTGTTATGAATTTATTCCATACTTTCATAAACATTATGCACCTTTGTTATAAATATGTTTGAACACTTGAGATATTATTGGATAACATGATTCATGTGAAGATAATACATTGCCAACAACTATGTGAACCATCTACACAATCTCTCTTCAGGAAATAGTACCCTATTTGCTTTCTTAATCAGTTCTACCATGTCTCTATCTTCATAATATCTTGTTAAAATATAACATAAAATCCATTCTCCACCAAGGCCTCATTATATTCCATGATATAAGTATTTCCAATGCATGATATTAAAGCCATCTCTTGATGAGTAGAACCTTTACATCCATCCATTTGGAAAGCTAGATGAATCTTCTTAAGGATATATTTTTTCTTTTTTTATCTTTTGATGGATAAGGATAGCAAAACCAAATGATCTTCTACTAATCTTCCCCATCATCTCATCATTAAACATTACATAAGATATTTGTTAGGCTCCCCTTTTCTTTTGAAGGTGCTTCTACAGAGAATCTTTCTTAGATTGAGTTCTAATGACATAAGTGGTGATGTCATCCACCTCATCACCTGTATTTAACAGTGCATAATCCTTTTTCTTCCTCATAAAAAACAACTAATTTTGTCTCAAATCACTAATCATAACTTAATCCACCTACTTTGCATGGTATTTTTGAAGAAATTTTATTTACAACTGACTGTGTTTTTTGAGGAAGATGAAAAACCATATTCTAAAATTTGGCCTGAAGATATTTCTCATCCATGGAACTTGACAATAGGTGTCGTTATTTGATTCTACTAAATTTTCATTGAAATTTTCAAAGTCAGCTATAATAGCATCAAAAATGCTTCACTTTGAGTCAACACTTAACCTTCACGTGGCTCAAGTTGTCTTTATGGAGTCTTCTCTCAACCTGTCGAAAACACATGGCATAAGTTTTTTGAACATTACATACATTTTACACATCCTCTAGTTATGGACCTTCAAACACATATTGTAATTTTTATAATAAACTTGCAAATTGATGTTGCATTCCCACTATAGATATCTATGGATCTTGACATTAATGCCTCTTAATTGCAATTTGATCATGATTTGACTGTGGGCTCTAGAAATTTAATAACACCTTTCAAATTAAAAAATAAAATTTCATTATAGTGTTGCTTTACACATGGAATATCCATGGTCTTCTACACTTACGTCAATATTTAAAACTTTCACCACAGACTTGGGAACTTGTAATGCACATTGCAATTTGCAATCACAAATGAACGTTGCATCTCTGCTAAAAACTTATGCCATGGACCTTTTGAATTTCCTTCTTGCATTGACCTATGAGTTTTGGGGCTTGATTTGCATATTTAAATTTCTAATTACAAAATTATTTTTCATCTCTATCATGGACATTTTCATTCCCATGGATGTTGAAACTTTATATGTACTTTGTAACTTTCAAGAAAAAATTACATTATGAATCTGTAAACTTGTTTTTACTTTAAACATTTCCATTGCATGCACTCTAAGTGGGCTATAATTTGCTTTTAGTGTGGACCTTTTAAAATATTTGTGTTGGTATATTTCTCCATGTGGGCTTAGACTTAAGAATTTTTTAAAGGCAAGCAAAATTTTGATTGAAAATTCTAATTTGCAACTTAAAACTTGCATTTACCTCAAAACCTTCTATTGCTCCCTTTGACTGTGGACCTTGGGTACCCACTTGTAGTATGTAGATTTTCAAGTTAGAATTTGTATTTTGACATTGTTATCCCCACCAAAATTTTTGTGTGGGATTTTATATGCATTTTATAATTTGTAAATTCCATATCAACATCTCATGGGAGTATTGTATTTTTCTCTTGGATCCCTGTAGATTTAAGCCTTTGTAAATGGAAAACTTGGTCTTAGTATTTTTAAAATACTTAGTCAATTATTTTATCTTCCCATCTCAATTTCACCATAAACCTTATAATTCACACATTAAACATAAACATGAAAATGTTAATTATTAGCGAAACTAGACTTATGGGGTCTCCACAACACAGTCATAGAAGCATATTTTTATGATCTAGATGAACATTTATGGGGATTCCCTTTAAGGAGGTAATAGTTGTGACCTTCAAACACTAATTTTTAAGAAATAGGGCACAAATCAATTAAGCAAATTTGGGCACTAACAGGTGCCATGGTTGTAGACAGAAGAAGGGTGGATTTTGTGATGTTGTCAATCCCAATCAACAAGTGTGAGAGATTTAATGGAAAGACAGGGAAAGGATTAATTGATGTTTGGATTTATAAAATAGATTTGGATTAAATCTCAAATTTTGGATTACACTAATTTGGATGATTTTATTTTGACTTTGACTTGGTCCAAGATGGATATAGATGATGTTAATGGATTAACTTTATTTGACTCTAGATGTTGGATGTTTTGATTTTAGATTTTATTTTTGGATTAATCTCATATTACATGTTAACTTGATTGGGATTGGATGTTTGACTTTGGATTTATAATAATAGTTACTACAACCTAACTAAATCAAATGATTTAATTTGATTTTGGACATTGGATTTACTTTGACTAATTTAAATGGATTTGTACTAGATGTTTGACTTGGATAATGTTTGACATTTGATTTAACCTTGGGTGTTGAACTCATTTGCCTTTGGATGTTTACTTGTTTTGACTTAATTAAATTTATATGTTTGACTTAGTTTGAATTTAAATGTTTGATTTTTGACCTTTAAATGTTTGAATTTTGACATTGTTTGATTTTTGGACATTTGATAAAGTTTTGACATTTTATTTTGATTTTTATTTGGATGTTTGATGTTTTTTTTTAAGGTTATTTTTAGGGTTGAAAACAATATTGGTCTTGACAAGGATCAATCAAGAACACACAAATAACACAAGCTTATGATATTGGTGATGGTTGTGAAACCGATATGTATCCCACATAAACACCTAACAACAATTGGGACTAGGTTAACCTCTTAACCCTCACTTCAAGTGGTATGTCATGAGTATCTTTAGGAATGTTGTTTTCCCTACACTATAAACCATTTCATGTTGTGAGCTCCTAAGCTAGGTGATACAAGGATTTCTAGGTGCATCCTCGATATACCTTGTTGTATGGTGTGGCCCATATCCATGAAAGGGGATGATTAATGGGTTGCATGATAGGGTCTAGTCCCTTCATGCTTAATTCATTCATCCTATGTTAGTGTAATGTTACTATAAAATTGAAAATTGAGGGTTGTGGTCTAGGGTCTATGTATTAGGTCATGGAATCCCCTCACTTCATGGCATGCTTAAAACATGACACTTTTTAACCCAAAATGACAAATCCTCCCTCAATTTATATACCCTATCAAAACACAAGGTTGGTCTTAATTCTAGGAGATGAAAATATTATTGTCAAACCCTAAAGGCTTATTAGCACAATATTTATGATTCCCAATATCACTTTGTGGTACAAGAGAAGAGCATACATAAAAGTTTCTTTGGGATTAAAATAATTGATCTATATCATTTCTAATTCCCAAGTTCACCTTATGGCATGAGACAAGATAATACATGGTTCTAAATCACATAAATACACACTCACACACACACACACACACACACACACACACACACACACACACACACACACACACACACACACACACACACACACACACACACACACACACACACACACACACACACACACACACACACACACACACACACACACACACACTCACACTCAAGAATAAATTAAAAATAATATGTTTAAATACAAAATAGAAATATCTAATCAATTTTGAAATTTAAAATCAAAAGTGTGAGTGTGTTTTGATTATTTGATTTGATGTCTTTGATGGGTAAATTTTTTAAAATATGTTAGTAGTTTTTTTTTATTATTTTTTTTGTGTATGTACCTATAAGGAAATTTTTAGTTATTTAATTTTAAATTGATTTAGGGAGCAGGGATCTGAGAGTGGAAACCCTTAGTAGGGTATATGGGTAATGTCCCTCATAAGGTCAAGGGGTAGTTCCTTGAGCACACTCCCTATCACAATACAGGGTAGGGTCAAGGGACAATGCTCCTGATGTTAAATTAAATTTGTACTTGGTACAACCTTTATAAAATGAATTTTGAAACAAAAATATGATAAAAATTATTAGACTAAAAATAACTAAAACATAGGGTAATCCCAAAAAACATTAGGAAATACCACCAAACTATTGGGCAAACCTATTGATGGATAATGTGATTATGATAGTAGATATATTGATTCTAATAAAGTTTGACATATTGGCTCACATAGACAAAATGTGAATCTAGTGACACTCAGGGTGAATCCACCAATTTTGGGTGTGAATAATATAGAAGATAGGGTGATTCTATTAAAATTTGACAAATTGGTTCACACAAATAGAATGTGAATCTGCTAACACATAAGTCAAATACATTAATTTTATGTGTGAATCTACTAAGAAATAGGGTAATTTCATAAAATTTTGATATACTAATTCACACGGACAAAAGGTGAATCTATTGACACACAGGGTAAATCTATCAATTTTAGGTGTAAATCCACTAGGAGATAGGGTGATTCTTTAGAAATTTGATAGACTAATTCACATAGATACAATACAAATCTATTGACACACAAGGTGAATCCACTAATTTCAAGTGTGAATTATCTAAGAGATAGGTTGATTATTCCAAATTTTGATATATTGGTTCACATAGGAAGAATGTAAATCCACTTACACATAGAGTGAATCCACGAATTTCAAGTATGAATCTACTAGGAGATAGTGCAATTCTATCAAAGACTAGAATCATAAATTGTAGTAATTTTTTAATGAATTCTACTCCTAAATGGCTAGAAATTACTAAATAATATACCAGGTTGATTTCAAAGATTATTTTTGGGTGTGTACTCCAATCGACAATACCAAAATATACACACAAAACAAATATTAGTATCAAACTATAAGTTGTTAGATAAATCAAAACAAAACACAAACAAAATTATTGATTAAATCAATGAGTCCTATACCTATTATGAGCTTCAAGGAAAGGAAAAAATAAAATTATATCACCTTGACCTTATTAAGAATGATATTGATCCTCGATCAATTGTAGTGATTGTTCTTAGATTATGGTTGGATGTAGTTGCAAAGACTTATGGAACTCATGGACAAAACCAACAAAACTTCCCCTTGTAAAGATGACGATTTGATTGGATAATGTGAATTGATTAAAGGTCTTGATAATGACTTCAACATCACTTCTTTATAATAAAAAGGCTTGATCTCAATATTTGGTAGAGCTTCATTGTACTTGGGAGAGATTATGGAATGAGAGGGGGAGCCATCCATTTATAGATTTCTTGAACTTATAAGGACCTTTAAGATTGAGGGTGGAGGATTGATCCTCATCATAAATGAGGGGAGTTGGAGGAGTAAATATGAGAGGTTAGAGTGTGGAAGGAGATGAATTGATGAGGTGTGGGATATGACATGCCTTGGAAGAAGGGGGATTGCATAGGGATTTGGTGTAAATTGCCTTAGGGATTGTGTAAGACTTTGGTATTTGTGGATGTGACGTAATGACATCATGGATTTGAGATAGAAATAGGATTTATTTGATTTATGAAAATATTAAATGTGCATGGATTATATTATTAAATAATTAATATGATTAATTAGTGTGATTAATCTAGATTCTAGTATTGGTGGGATTAGGTAAGGTTATGATAAGGATATGCTTAATTGTCTAAGGGGTGATGAATAGTGGATTGTCTAGGTTTGTTACTGTGGATTGGTGAACAAGGTGATGATGGTTAAAATTGACATGAAGTGTCCAATATTATGTGTCTAAAAATATTAAAAGGCTAAATTTAGAGGGTTTGATCTCAACCATTAGATTAATCTAATCTTATCCCCTCATATAAATATTCCCTAATCGCATCACTAAAACTCTATGTTAGCCTATAAATCTTAGTAAAACCTTAGTTCTCTCCTTTTTTTAAAATACCTTTCCCCTTTTGAATTAATATGAAAATTATCTTTGTTATTTTTCATCTTTTTTTTTGAAACAAAGATAGAGAAGACAAAGGCCAAAAAATACCTCCATTTTTCCATACTTTTATTTTCACATGATACCTTTAACATGGGAGCCCAATTTTTTTTACTTGAAAGATAATTTTTAAATATATCATTCTTTTGTTTACTCATTTGAAGGCTTATAATTGATAGAAAAAAGGGTATATGTATTTACCCATTTACATATTTTTCAATGGTTGCATTTAATTTCTAGCATTCTAAAATTGGTTACATATAGAAAAAACATATTTATGTATATATGTCATGCTTTATTTTCTACATTCTCTTTTATCTCTTAATAGATTTGTTCATTGATGGATTACATACCCATCATTGCAAATTTTATTTGTAGTATTATTCTTAATGTTCTTTTATCTCTTAATAGATTTGGTCATTGATGGATTACATACTCATCATTGCAGATTTTATTTGTAGTATTATTATTAATGTCACCAAGGCAGGGATTTTTTTAGTGAAGAATCTTCATTAATCTATGAATATTCCATTAATTTACGTCTATGTTTGGTGATTTTCATGGAGTGGTCAATAGGGCAGCATCACCTAAATTTTTAGGGTCAAAGTTAATTTTGAGGAAAAGTTTGTCTACATCTGAATATAAATTTCATCTTATAAATGTATTTCATTGGTACCTCAAAATCCAATTCTAAGGATTTAAACACATACTGTCGAGTGACTTTAAGAATTTTTTTGATGGTTTTTATTTCAATTCCCAAGAGGGATTCAAGAATCAACAGTTCATAGCAAGGTGGGAAACTTTTTTTTTACAATATAATTTTTTAGTATTTTTAAACTATTATTCCATTTATTGCTCTTTAAGTACCATCATGATAATTAAACATGAGGGTAGTTTGTAGGCATCTAACTGCATCCTGCAAGCACATGCACCTGATGGTAGGTTGTGGGTGCTTGACCATAGTCTATCATCACCCATAGCTCTACCAACATCCTACCATCATCTGATCATAGCTCATAGGTTGTGGGTAGATGTCAGTAGACTGTTGGTGGCTAATTGTAGACTATGGGTAGACGTCGGTAGTTTACAAGTGATCACCTAAAGGTTACTACTATCAATCTATAAACTACCAACATCTACCAATAGTCTGAGGGTGATCATCGATAGTTTTATAGAATCTACATGTAGCCTACTGATAAGACCCTATAGACTATAGGTGGTCACCAGCAACCTATAGGTGGACCATCCCAGACTGCATGGAAATGAATTCATTCTACAGGTGGCCACCATCATGTTTGATTTTTGTCATGGTTCCTTGTTCATTAGTAAAACATCTTTATTTTTTGTCAATCATCTTCATTTTGTTATTAATTGTCTTTCATCCATGGCTCCACAGGATAGATAATATGGTATCTACTAAAAACATTAAGGCCTTCAAGAAATTTAAAAAACAAAATAAGATATTATCTTATTTTATCTAAACACCAGACATAGGTACTATATTTTCATTTAAGTAGTGCCTTTTATTCATTAACTTGTGTTAAAGTTAAATAATAATTAAAATGTCTTAAACCATTTTATGTGTAGAACCCACTGATTACTCTTTTGAAGAATTATCTCCATAGGAAGACATTCTTGGGCATAAATTTAAAATGCCAAATAGAGGTACTAACTCATAAAATACCATTTTTTAATTAATTAAATATTCCTTTCAAGATTCAATAGTAATGACAAGGCCTGCAATAATATTGCATGCAGAACCCATTGATAAACATATCAAACATATCCTTGAATTGGAAGATAGACTTGGGAATGAAATGCCAAACATATGTACCATATTATAAATATTATTTGATTTAATGCTTTTAATTTATTTGTACTTTAGTATTGGTATTTATTAAAAAGTAATGTCACATAAATATTTTGCATGTAGAATTCAATGATAAAAGTATTGAAGACTTGTATAATGATTTAGAATATATACCTCCCCATAAAGAAGCCACTCAGAAAGAAATACCCACTATCCCATTGAATTCAATCAAATGAAGATATCACATCATAACTAGTGGTGTCAATGATGAGTTCACAACACCAAATGAGATATCTTCTCACCCAACACAATCCTCAGATGAGACTGCTACATAACCAAAGAAAAAGGCACAAAAAAGTTCACTCAAAAAGAAATACTCACTATCCCATTGAATTTAAAGAAACAAATATATCACATCATAAGTAGTGGTGATGATGATTATTTCCCAACACCAAATGAGATATCTACTCACCCAACACAATTTTCAGATGAAACTATTACACAACAAAAATAATTTCCAGTGGAAAAAGGTACAACAAAAACTATTCTAAAGAAGAAAAATACATAGACAATTAGAAGGTTATTTCAATATGAGTGGGCATCTAAATACCTATTTATTGAACTTATACAACCATAAAATAGTACTAACACACCAACAAAATTCAAATGTACAATATGTAGTTGAAAACTTGGTAAGGACCACAAAATGCAACTCAAGTTGGATAAAATTGAAAAAAATTGTGGAAAAATATATGAGTCAGTAACAGACAAAGATGGAAATATCAAAAAAATAGTGAGATGGAAAAATGAAAAAGAGTGTATGTATCAATGTTACACGATGGAGTATCATAATCATCAGAAACATAAACGACACGTCATTGAGAAAAGAGGAACAAAATTATTGATCAATTTAGAAAAGTTGTTTGGTCTAATTTGCTTTCCAAAAATATAAATTTTTTAACTTTATATCACATTCTGAAAAGAGGAAGACCAATCTATAATTTTTTAGATTACAAGATTTTATTTTAGTAGATTAGAATGCACAATATTCCACATTCACATTGGTCTAATACCAATCCTTGGGAGATATAAAAATGCCTTGAAAAGATTGAAAAGGAGGATTTGAAAGACAAATTAAAATCATCAAGGTTCATATCACTATCCATTGATGAGGTAACAACAGTTGACAACAACATGGGTATACATTCATGTATATACATTTTAGAATCATTCAAGGCAACCTCACCTTTTATCTGTAAATAAAATGACTAAAAATTGTAATGTTAAAAACCCTTGTAAATTGGTTATTTCTAGTTTGATGGATATTATTGGGATGAGTTACCATGATATAGGTACTAAGTTGGTGTGTGTTGGTGCAGATGGTGCATCAACAATGCAAGGGAATAAAATAGGTTTGTGTGTTTGATTGTAAAAATTAGTTTCCCCATATATGACTCTAATCTATTGTATGGCACATAGAATGAATCTTGCTTACAAAATTTTAAGCACATTCAAAAATGTTGTAAAAGTGGAGGAGCTAATCCATGATTTACATGCATACATGTCATGCAGTCCAAAAAAGTTTTTAGAGTTTCAAAAATTTATAATTGGAGTGACTAATGGAAAAAAAACTATTACAAGATGTAGATACTAGATGGATTTTAATGTATAAGCCTGCATGCAGAATATTTGAAGAATATCAATCATTAGCTAGTTTTATGTTTAAGTATAGGATTGAGGTTGACAAGGCAAAAGATTTATTGAAACTCTTAAAATATTTTGAAACTTTTCTAACATTATGTGGTATTCTTCCCATGTTGAAATAAATGCATTGTTTGACAAATCATGCACAAGAGAGATCAATATATATTTTGGACTTCATAAAGTTGAAGAAACATGTTTGTTTATCACTTGATATATTATACTACTCAAATGAAAGTTTTAAGGGACCAGTATTTGAGAGTTGGGAAACTTTAAAAATTTAAAGGACCCTCAAAATTATTTGAAATTAAATATTCATGATCATCTTTGTATTTTTGTTAATGGAAAGGAGATACAATTACACACTCTCCAAAGATGAACTAATGTAGTTGGATCAAAATTTGAAGTGCTTGTAATAAGGGTTCTATATGATAATGTCATATGTGACACACGAATGAAATTGAGAGACATTTCAAAAAGTTTATTTTTTGAATTTTGAGATCATTTTCAAAGAGATGACTTGCTTGAAGCCATGGGCTTGGTGAATCCTACATTTTGGAACAGTGTAGATGGTTAAGAACAAATAAGTAATTTATTTATCAAATACATGAGTGCTCTCATTGAACATTTCAATAAGTCTATGAAAATCAATGGAGAGGAAGTTAAGGGTGTTTTTCAAAATAATTTATGGAAGAAACAATCAATGCTTTTTTGACATACAATGGTTGAACAATATTGATTGTTAACTGAACCAACATAAATAGGTTTTATTACCAGAATATAGAAGAAACTGTATCAGGGAAATGTTCTATAGGAAGAAATCAATGAATATTTTCATTTATATGAATTGTGCCAAATAATGAGTTTGGGGTCTGTGGAAGATGAAAGGGTATTCAGTGCATTATCTTTTGTTAAATCAAGGCTTCGAAATAGATTGGATATAAATCTTGAGAAATGTTTCAGGTTGTATGTTTCAGGTTATGAAGTTGATATGTTTCCATATGATAGATCAATTTCAATTTGGATCAATCTAACTGAAAGAAGAGGTGTCATGAATACAACTGCCAAATAAGATATAAAAATTGTAAATGCTAATAAGACAGGCCATACAAATGTTAACGATGAAGTATGGGTTACCAGAGGGTTGTTTAAAAAACCTAAGTATTAGTTTGTAAAATTGTAATATGTATATGAAAACTACTGAACAATATTTTTGAACTTCTTGATTGATTCAATTTGAGTTAAGTTGTTAATGAAATGCTTAATTGATATGATCCTATCTTTAGTATTCTACAATAGTATTTTTTAGCATTTTTTTACATTGTGAGTTGTAAAAAATAGTACATATTCAGCATTCTATTTTTCTAATTGTTTGACATTTTTTTGAATAAAATATACATTGTTGAATTAAATTAAATGGTAAAAAATATTTTAATATCTTTGAAACCAAATTTACTATAAATTAAAGTAGTTAAACATTGCAGTAAATTATTACACATTGTAGGTTGTAGCCTAATATGAGTAAGGAATCCATAATTATAAAATATATTCTAATATTATGAAACATGTGTTTCCAATAATTAAAAAACATAAGCATAAAACAACTCAAGGATTTGAGCTCAAACCTTAATTTCCATTAATTAAACAATAGTATGGAATAAATTACAAAACAACATCAAACTTAGTCTCATAATCACTATGGATCAATTGGTCCTTGAACTACTTATTTGTTGGTACTAGTAGTGGTTGTGCTATCTGTGAGGATCGAGATCCTAGAATCTTGGAGATCTTTCACTGTAAAATTTATATTGGCAAGATTTTCTTTTTCTTCTATAGTAGCATCTCTCATTGAAAGCAGTGATGGGTCTACTTCAAATTTTTTTTAAACAAAACATTAGGATCCAAGCCATTTTCGTGAATTATTTTTCTCAATGTATTATTTTTCTTATTCAATAAAACAAGTTTTTCCTTGAAATAAATTGTCACAAAACTAATTTTGCATTCATTCTTTAGATGCATGTCAAGGACAACAACTTGGTTCTTCAGATTGATATATTTTGACTACAAATGATCAAAAAACATTTAATTAGTTAAATGTTTTAAAATAAATTTTAATTTAAAAAACCATCAATAAACTTACCCCAAATTTTTCTTTTTTTGCATTTGCAAGATCCACCAGGCTTTTATTTTTTGCCCATTTATTATAGTATGCTTGGGTTTCTACATTCAAGTTATCAAGCTTATTTAACATGATATCAAGAACATCATAATTAAAGCTATTATTCACGACAACACTACCTACAACTTCTTGGTTGAATAAAACATCAATTTTTGCTAGCTGATGCTCCACCATTGCGTACAATTGATTTCATTGACTATGGTTGTAGAAACACTCATTTATTTACTAACTTAATAATTTTTCTTGATGCTCCCAAGTTCTCAATTCATCAAGGTTTGGAAGAATAAAATCAATAAGATAAGCTTTAGTATTTTCTACCAATAAATTAGAAATAATAAAAAAAGTATGTTGGTCATCTGTTTGGTGAATATCCTACACTAGACCACCTTCAGTGTCATTAGGTGGAGAATTGGGTGTACAAGGTCACTGTAAAGGCTCCATGGGTTGAGATCCATGTATGATATCATGTGGGTTGAAAAAACCATGGGTGTGCCAATGTCAATGTCCAAATACTCATCATCTAGATCAATATTACAAAGAAATGAAGTCTCCATCACACTAAGAAGACCACCAACCAAAAATCTCAAAAACTCGGATGTTGGGACCTAAACTATGCCACCGTACTGAGCTGGGATAAATAGACATTTCCCAATACTAGTATTTGAAGTTCCATGATGGGGTGGTGGTGGTGGCAGGAATTTTTTTCCTTTGAAAAAAATGAGCTTAAAATGGGAATTAAAATCACTTAAATGACCAATTAAAAAATCTAATATAATATTATCATTTAATAAAAATAGATATATTTACTACACCTTACTATTTTTTTGCTGATGTGGTTGTTGTTGTTGCTATTGGGGAACTCTTAAAGCTTTGCTAGACCTAGCTATTGTTTTCAATACAAATTTCACAAGTTTTCTATATATATATATTCAATCAAAGCAAAGCTAGTTTATGAATGTATAACAGTAACATGAGTAAAGGGCTATGTTGGAGGTGTAATCAAAATCCAAAATCACTTTCTTCTTATCAATTGCTACTCAAGTATTTGTGGATTCAATTTTGTAACCTCCTCCATCTCCGTTTCTACTAAGGCCTTAGGTGGTTGATGTCCCTTGCTTGTAGCATTTCTTCTAGTAATCATTTCATATAATTTTTTCTACAAGAAAAAGATATTTTATTTAAAATAAACTAAATCGATATTTATGCAATTATTTGAAATAGATATAGCATGAAGATTGAACATTCTCAAACAATTACCGAAACTAAAATCTTGTGCTTCAAGGGAGAGTACATTGACAAATATTGCAAGATTGAGAGTAGAAAGAACAAAGGATGCTTACGAATCCAAAATTGCTTCATAGTACAATTCAATGATATAATTTCAAAAATAAAACTGAGTATGTTCATTACATAGAGAATAGTTCAAATAATCTTTGATTCTATTGGAAATAAAACTACACCAGTCCAATGGTTGAGCATCCAGAGTATGAAGAATATAAACTAGAGCCTAGAATGGAATATCGGATGGTCTACCCTAAAAAAGCAATTTTTTCTTGGAAAATTTCAATAATTCCCATCAAAAAAGAGTTTTAACACATTTAATTTTTATTCCCCTTTTACCATAACATTAAGGATCTATAAAACAAATTAACAAGTTAAAAAGAACATAAGTAAAACTATTCAAAATTCAACAATTATAAATTTTACAATACATACCATCCATTTGGAATGAGTAATGGGACTCTAAATACTTTTTTTCATCATCATTGAATAAGGAATTTGTGGTGACCAAATCCCCATCATTGTAAGGTAGACCTATCAGTCTCTGAATATCCTCTGGATGGATTCCAAGTGAAACATTCTAGGATCCCAAGTTGATGTGAAACGTGGAAGAAGAAGTATTGAAGCTTTACAAGAGAATATTTAGTAAAGAAATATCTTTATCATACTAAGGCATGTAAATAATGTTTTTTTAATTTAAAAGGATCCACCTAATCATTGTATGTGTCTTTTTGTTGCAAAATCCTTTGGATGATGGTGCATGTCAAATTCTAGAAAGTTATTTTGGGGTTTATGATTACCTCTATGCCAATGTTGGAAGAGGTCTAAGAAATGGAAGCCATGGAGTAAAAAAGGGTTTTGGAAGAGGGGAAAAGAGTGAAAAAAATTTAAACATGGGAGAAGATGATAAAATGGTAAAATGTGAAAAATGGCGTACATTTTGCATATTTATAATCATTCATCTTGAAAAGAGTGATCACTCATATGATGTGAGCATTCAATAGAGATACTTATGTCATAGCTGAGAGGGCCACATCAGCATTGGTCAAAGGCATCCATATACATAGGCATTTGTCTACATAGGTATCCACCTGTAATACATAATCATTCATCTTGTTTACATAGGAATTCTTATGCAAGTATTAAACATGTATCTCATTTGTATAGCCATTCATCTGATTCACGTAGGCATTCATCTAGTGTACACAAACATTCATCTCCTATTATTTGATTCTCACCTATAGCATGTCCACCTATAATACATAGGTATCCATTATCATTAGCCAAAAACATCCATCTACATAGATGTCCACCCGTAATGCATAGGCATTCATCTAGTTTGCATAGGTGTTCATCTGTAAGTATTCAACATGGATCTAGTTTATACAAGCATTCATCTAGTTTACATAGGCATTCATCTAGTCTACATAGGTTTTCATTTATTGTTCTCTAATGCTTACCCACAACATGTCATCAATCATCCATATGAAATGGTGTGCACCTATGTTATGTTGGCATTCACCGATATTTCTCTAGCACCCATTCATTTGTGTGCATTTGGTTCTCACCTGTACCATGTTGACATTCATCTGCATCTCATTGATGCCATCTTTCAATTAAGTTTCTATTCATTCATCCATGATTGCAAGTTTTATGTGATTCACCACTTGGTATTGCATGATTCACCTCTACAATGATATAACTTTTGACCTGATTTGTGACCATTATGAATCAAATTCACCTTGAGACCTCTATGGATTTTTCTATAGAGCCCACTAAAATGAACCTTGTGCCAAGGTTTTTGACACAATTGTGATTTTTTGCTTTTATCTTGATATTAGAAATTAATATTGATATATTGTTTTAAGTACATTTTTATGATGTGTGTCAAGATGATTTTTTTCCTTTATTATTATTAGAATTTGGAATCTAAAAGATAACCCTATCATACTCGATATAAGCACACGATGATTATATGCACATAGATTAGCTTGTTATAAGAAACCTATTGGATTTCATGTTACAATTAATGATTATACCTAATATTATTCTAATTACATTAAAATTTGTATTTTTATCTCTTCCTTTTATTTTAATATCTCATTGATGTGATATAATTCAAGATATAATCATAGATACTAAGGATTGAGATAAATTGATGATTAGTTGTGAGCTTACTTGGATGTATTTTATGTTACATGTTTATTGTTAATGCTTTATATGGATATGAAACATGATTATGAGTTATTGTAATATGTTATCTAAATTTGTATGGAATATCCATGTGATCTACTGAGTTGAATCTATATGATCTATGTGGATCCCCATAATAGGTTACATTATCACATCCTTGTGAATTATTAGTTGTTACTCCAATAACATGTAAAGATTTTGAAATGATGTGTACTAATACAATCCATAGTAGTAACTTAGAGTTAGTAGGGATGTGTTGGTTGTCTTACAATATAGAGGATGTTAAGTGGTTATGGGACCATTGTTGACTCTCCTCCTCCATTATTTTAAAATCAATATGTATATTCTCAATACTTCAGATTGGAACCTTTGTTCAAGAAATATGGTTTCTTGATGTAAAATATTACCTTTGGTATGATAGAGAATGGATTTCCAAGTGAAATAGATATTATCTATAGAATATATTTTTACTACTACATGTTGTATTTCCTATTTCAATTGTTGATATTGAATGGAGTTTTGAGTAAACCAGATGTTAGCTCTAATAGGTGATGATACTGTGACAAGTTATATTTCATGTTTTACTTGTTGATAGTGAAGGGAGTTTTGAGATAAAAAATCGCTGGTATATGGTCTTCTTGATATGAGTTATATTCTTGTTTCACTTGTTAGGAGTGAATGGAGTCTTGAGTATAATAAATGTTATCTCTAGCTGAGGGTGTTCGTACTATGAATTGTATTTCATGTTTCACTTTATGATAATAAAAGGATAAAATAGGAAATGGGGTCACAAGGCTCACATATTGGTATGACTATGACTAGATACCTACTTTTTAAACATGTGTACATCTATGTTTTACTATATACCCATGATGCATACAATCAAGAGTTAGATATGACTTGTTGTGTACATGCGTACAAGTTTATATACGTGTATGATTTATATGACTATGAAAGGATTCACATAATTATGTGAATTTTTTTTATAACATGTTGTTATAGTGTTATTATTATTATTTGTGTCAATGTTTGGATGGGTGCATTGAGTGTTCATGTGATAGATGTTCATGGCAAAAAGTGAAGGACAAGAGGTGACCATCGACCCTAAACTGCACCTATCATAAACTTTTCATAGATTATTTATTCTTAGTATGCATGTCACTATCCACTTAATGTGTCTCTTAATCACATTATACTTCTTGATGAAAAAAATTTGATTGGCTATATCATTCTTGGGATTTATACCATAAGGTACGTAGTTGTTTAAATATCCTTTACGTGATTAATCCTAAGTGGACCTTGAGAGTGTTGGATTAAATTATCAATTACACCTTAATATTACTTAGTAAGTGGTTTACTAGGATTTCCTATTTTTTTATTTTTAAAATAAATCCTATTTTGACTTGGAAACTTGCAATAAATTCTAAGTTTCACACCACATGGAAATGCACCAAATTCTAAATTATACACCAAACAAGATTTTAGGTAAACCACTGAAGTATACTTTAGGAAAACCACTAAAATAGACTTTAGGTAACTTCTTGAATTTATGCAAGCACCTAATTCATGAGTTATTTATTTCTCTATATAAGTAAGGCTCGGCCCCACTCTCACATTGCATTGTTTTGTCTCATATTGTTCATTTGCATTGGCACGATCAGATTTCCTTCATGAGAGTCTATTGTATTTTTTAGTCCCTACCTTAGTGTAGATTTAATTCAATAATAATCTTATACTATTACATCCAAATATATGTGTTTCTATCTTTACTTTTAATGATGTGATTTATGTCTAATATTATTATACATTATCCTAGATAGTCAAGAATCCTGATATGGTATCAAATTAGGAGTACTAACTTAGCATCATCTTCACAGGTATTGTTTTATGGGAAGTGCTCTTTAAGTTCATTTTTGGGAGATTATAACTCTCCCACTATGTCCAAAACATTTTTATTTACTATAAACTTGTTTTTATTTATAAGTTGTTCACCTAGTGGCTTCCTTTGGTAGCTCTATAATCTAGAGATTACACTATTTTGTTTGTATTTCAGGATTCAATTAGACCTCTACATTGTGTATGTAGCAGCGAATAAAAGTTGTTAAGCCTTGTGTTTCTCGTAAAATGGACACTTACAACTATAGATATCCATAGCAAATTGGGAGTTGATCATTTTTTCAAAAATTATTGATTTTTCAACTAGATCTGACCATATGGATGTGTTTGAAGTGGCCAATTTAGTGGGGGTATCCTATTGTTTGCTAGGAAAAGGCCTTGTGGTGATTTTAATTACATTAATCACCTGTTCAATTCTAACCATTAAAGGCAAAAAGGGTTTGAATTTTTTTATTTTGGGGCTTTTTTATTAAATGTTTTTAATATTAAATTTTTATTATTTTTTACTAAAAACTCAAAAAAAAATCTTCTTTAAAATTTGTATTTTTGTTCTTGTTTAATTTAAGCTTTTCTAAGATTAAAAAAGTAGTTAAAAATTTGCAAAGTTTGTTTTATTGTTGTATTTTTTAATTAGATTTTTAAAAAAATCTAACATAATAATAAGTTTTTTTGTATTTTTTTTTTTTTTAAAAACTCCCACCAACCTCGTATCCCTCATCCACCACCCAACTAGCAACCTACATCCCTATGTTTCCCCTCAGCCAAGTTCCCTCCATGGTTGCAACCCTTGACTTCTACTACCCTACTTCCTCTTCATGGTAAACCCAACTTCCTACCCACCCCCAACCATTTCACCTCCAAACCCCCTATTTTCTTGTCATCCCTATGCATGTTCCTTACATCCACCACTTTGAAATCACTCACCTAACCCCTCTCATCCTCCATTTGTTTCATGGCCCAATGAGAACCTTTTTTCATCCATTTAAATTTTGCTTTTTTTAATTCTAATTGAAGTGTTGGAAATGTGCACTATTAAAAAACTTTGTCAACAAATTCTACAATCCAATCTTAGTCACTCCCCAACCACCTTGATCACCCTGTGCAATAATTTTTGACATTTTTAAAACCTCTTTCGCTTTTATTTTCAACAAAATTACAATTTGTGAAATAAATGCATGAATTTATTGGTGGGTATGTTGGTTGGTTTACTTTTTTGAAATCTTTGGTTTAGGGGAGGTCAAGGGTTTGGTCCCCCTCCAAACTTTTTTTTTCAAAAACACTAAAGAAAATTCTATAAAGGCCTTTTCAATCGATTAAGATTGATAGGTGGGGCCTAGTCTAATAGGGGCTTAGAACTATTGTCCCCCCCCTCCAAAAAAAAAGCGTAAAACATTTTTTTCTAATCTATTACCTTTTTCAACATTTTAAATATCTAGTTGGTGTTTTTTAGAATTTTTTTATGCATGTTTGAATTTTACCAAACCCCCAACATTGCAAGTATTTTTAGACACCTTAGTGATTTTTCACTCATATCTTGAGCATCACTTAGAATTAGAAGGTGATTCTTGTTACATTACAAAGTTGTTTTTGGCCTATTTTTTGCATATATTTAATTATTTACTAGTTAATTAAAATTATAACTTTTTTAATAGATTTACAAAGGAATTTTTTTGCACTAAAACACTGCCCAGCTTTATAGGCACTTTTCTCCGCACTCAAGACACCTTTTAAGGTGATTTTTTTTAAGTGTAAATTTTTACACCTAAAATACATATTTGTAACTACATTTGATTTATGTTATATAGGAACATATTTTTTTGTTTCCCATTTTCAATTTAATTTTGGGATAAAAACTTGTTCATGACACTCTTTAGGATGGTGCCTTGTGCCTTTTTTTTCCACTTGTGTTTTCACACTATCCTTGTGTTTGGACATTATTATTTTCACACACTTGTGGTTTATGTTGTGTCTCCTTCAAGGATCATTTTTATCACCTTTTTATTATTTTTTACTTGTAATGTCTTCATGACTTGATGTAAACTCACTCATTTAATCTAATAATAACTTGTAGCATGAAAGTGATATGCTCTTCTTTGAGATTTCTTATATTAAAGAAGACTTTGTTAAGTTTTTGGAGGAAAACAAGGCCTTCAAAACACAAAACACACTCCTCCTCACAAAACTTGTAGAAAATGAATCACTCATTCAAATTTTTCAAGTAAATGTTTCACTCTTTTAATAATAGGTTGATCATGTGGAACCCATATCTACTACATTTATTCAACATTTAGTACCTTCTTCTAACTCTGGCACACATCTACTACATGATTTTTTGGATTGTGAACTACTAGATGACAAGTCATATTATGATCTTATTATACCTATATTTGTCTTTGTCATAACTCACACTTTTGTTCATCATAATGTTAATGTGCTTGCCTCTGTTGAGAATCACACTACTAGTTTTTACTCCTATATTATTTACACCATATGTTATTGTAGTGGAGGTATTGGACATCATACACAAGGCATTATGTTTCCCATCTATCTTATTTATTGGATTGCTAACCATAGCATTGAATATCAAGCATGTGCTTCCACTTATTCTTTGGGACTACATTGTAGCATATTTTCACCAATTTTCTATTCTCTAAACTTATATAGGACCTCAAGTGACACATTTATACTACATCTAGGAATTTGATCTCTTTATAAAATATTTTTTTAGATATTATACTTAAGCATGAGAGTCATGTGTCATCTACAAATTCTATCAGGTATGAGAAACCTTATCCTTCACTCAAGCATGTCATACCTAAGCTTGTTTATATAAGGATTTTTATTCTTTTCTCTTCACTTAAGAAGGAGAGTTTTGAGATATCATGTTAGGCATTAAAGTTCTAACACCTTCTCAGACTCACTTAGACAAGAGAGTCCTAAATATGATCTAGATGTTTCTTTTAATGCATTGTTGTGGACATGGCACTGAATCACTTACAGATGTTTTCTTTTATCATCCATGTTTATTTGATATGGATTGATGATTGTTTATGGTGGAATCATTATAAATCCTTTCATGTAAACTACTAGCATGGTTCTTCCAGTGTTCACCTACATCTTCCACACATCATTTATATTTCCTAGTAGTACTCCTTCTTGGATCAAATTTTAGGTCTTGTGATGGCTTCATTGATATATTTACTTCTCCTTGTGGTGAGGTATTTTTTGTGTTCCCATAATTTGCTTGAATGTTGGTATTTATCTAGATCCATGTTACATATTTCTTAGCATCGACAGTGAGATCCTTGTGGCATATCACCTATTTTCATGTCATTTAGCTATAGTGTTTTTGTATCCACCTCACTTAATTCAAAATTAATGAGGGATGTTGTGAACTCATTTTTTAGGTGAGATCCTTGAGATGCATCCCATTATTTTTTGCCAGATGTTTTACATTATTATACTAGTTTTTTAGTGATTAGTTGTGGCACATCTCTTATCCAGATTAATAATATGTTTTCATTGTACATGGGTACCTCATTAAGCCTAGTGCCAATACCCATTTTAAAATTTTAGCCTTTGGTTTTATACACTTTCCCTAATTTTAACTTAAGGGTAATGTTGGTGTAAATTTTCAATTGCATTGTAAGCTTACTTAGTGATTAAGTGGCTTACTTACGACTTCCTATTTTATTATTTATAAAATAAATCATATTTCAACTTGGAAACTTCCAATAAATTTAAATTTATGCACTCACATGGAAACTTACACCAAAGTTTAAATTTAACACCATAGAGGAATTTAGGCCAACCACTAAAGTGGACTCTAGGCAAACCACTGAAATGGACTTTAGGTAGCCAATTCCAACTACTTGCATTTATGAAACTAACTCAAAACTTCGGTGGTCTTTCATCATTCATATTTTTGTGGTCACATATTTTGTATATTTTGTGATCCATGTGACACCTCATGATATTTTTAACTTACCTCAATGTTGCATGTAACTTTACAGTAATCTATCACATCAATAATTCAATTAATATTTCCTTTGATTTCTACTTCGATTGTTCAATTTATTCTTATAAATATTAATTATCCTTATTTTATTAAAAAAAATGCATTATTTATTTCGTACATATTACAAATTTACAAAAAAATAAATTCAAAAATAATAAAATATATATCTAATAAAAAAATTTCAAATATTTTTGACTCAACATGTTCTCTATCAAAACCTCGTGAATCAATTGATATCATTTATTTGTACATGATTCTTGTATACATATACTTTTTAATAATATATCCTTGAAAAGAATTTAATGAGACCTTTTCTTATCAATATAATCAAGGCTCTACCTCACTCTCACATTACATTAGTATGGCTCATATTGCTTCTCATTTGCCTTAACATGCTTAGATTTTCCTTGATGAGAATCTATTGTATTGTTTAGGGAAATTTTGATACAATACTAGTGGTATATTATTATAAGTGAATATTTGTGTCTCTATTTTTGTAGTTAATGATGTGAGTTATGTCTAAGTATTTTATACTTCATCTTGGCTAGTACACAATCTTCATATAAGAAACTCTTTTCATATTTATATTTTTGGGCTTCTTGAAAGCCTACAATTGTTAAAATTCTAAAATAATAATGATCCCCTCTTATTGGCCAAAAATGAGGTGGAATTGATATGGTAATCTTTGAGAGTTTTAAAATGTGTAAAAACCAAGGATTTAGCATATTTATGAATTTCCTAGGGAAAGGTGGAGTTGTAGCCTTAAGTGGAAAATTTTCCCTCCCAAATAGGTTGTAAAATATAGTAAACATTTTCTTCCTTTAGTAAAAATATTAAAAATATATCCATTCTTTTGACTAGAGGGTAATTTAGGAGAAGGTGGGAAGCATAATTTACAAAAAGCTTGAGGAAGGACAATTGAAAGATGAAAATTCAAACTCTTAAAATTTGATATAAGTGTACTTGGTCAATTATGAGAGTGTGTTTTAAACTATTTACTTATTGTGTGTAAAATACCTATGGGTTGAAATACCCTATTGAGAAAAAAGTGAAGATGTATTTTCATTTGATCTTATTTTTTTAATTCTTCCTCAAGGTACTATGAGTCTATGCTTGGTTCGACATGTGAATATGTTTGGCTATTTTGAAGCCATAGACGACCAACTTATTCTTTGTGTTATAAGCCTATGATTGTGTTGTAATATTTGTGGCTCCTCTTTTGGGATTAGGAATTGATGAGAGCTATAGATGTCTAATGATATTATATGGCTAGGAGGTGATCACTTCTCTTTTTTTCATGTTACATAGCAGTAGCTGTTAAAAATTGTGTTTCATTTATTTTTACTAGATTCTTTACTATTATCTAGATAGGTGAAAGATAAAATGTTTTGATTTAATGTTGTGAATAAATTAGATTCTTTTCATATTACTACTAAGGTTTGGATTCTTGAAATACTTTTATACATATATTTTATATTATTATGAACAAAAAATTATGAAAATAAATAAAATTGAATCATTTAGGGTCTTTTAAAGTATGGGTGACTACAATAAAAGAGTTATGGTTGTATATGAAAAGTTTTAAGTCATGTATTTATTTATATCTAATTGTAGATAAATAATATTAAATTATATATAACTAAGTTGTTTGAGCATAGACTAAGTTCAAGTGGTAATTCTTTATTTTTAATAAAAATATATGAATGTTTAGTTAAGTTGTTTGAAAGATAAATATTTAATATATTAATCAATTTTACTTATGTTTCATTTAAATTTTAAAAAAAATCATTATATGTTGTTTGAAACAAATTATATATTTTTTTTTATATGATTAAATTATATGAATTTATTTATGTTTATTTAAACAGAGGTTTTTTTTAAATAAAAAAAAGGGAAAAAGTTTCATATAATAAATTTTCTGTCGAAGAAGCTTTACATTTACTAAACACCTTTACAATCCCTATACAAATAAATAATAATTGCATAATATAAGTTTGGTTACTTCATATGGACAAGATTTGTTAGAGATAAAGGTTAAATGCAAATATTAGGCACATACACTTCAAATTTCATAGAGATCCTTGCACAGCCACATAAACATGTTAGAAACTTAAAATTTCTGGAAATGATTTTTAAAATAATTAAATTAAATTGCACATATGTATTCACCTTTAAATTTGAATAGACTCATAGAATCTTTTAAACAAATATATACACTCTTATCTAAGATAAAATAGAGGTACAAATAAATAGTTTTGAGAAATCAAATTTGAATTTAAAACCTGATAAATATGATTATAAAAATCTTAAAAGTGTCATTTAAAGAGAAGTATTTTTATTTTAAATTTTATTTGAATTTAAACCTTAATAAATGTATGATTTTGAAAATCTTAGAAATTCTATTTAAAAATAAATATTTTTAAATATTTTTATTTCATTTTATGTGTGTAATATTATATTATTATATTAAAAAAAAATGGAAGAGATTATTATATAAAAAAAATTTAAATCGAGGGAGGGGGAGGTTGGGGCCTTTTCCATTCCCCAAAAATTAAATTATTATAAAATTGGATAACAAGATTTGGCTCATAAAACACTTTCCATGCTCCCCTCTCCCTCTCGTTTTAATGACAGGTGGTTGGGAGTTGATCCCCCGACCTCCCTGCTTAATAAGGCTACACTGTCCCCTGAACCCCATATTTAATTATATAATGTGATTTAGTAAAATTTATTTTATTTTATTAATTATTTGTTTCATTTTTTGTGATGCTTTTTAATTGTGTAAAACTTTTTTTTTGTCATCCACAAAATTGATGTGTTTTTTTGGTGGGGTAAAGGTTGCACTGTCCCCTAAACCCCTTATTTTATTTATTCATTTTTAATATATTATTTTCATATTTATAGAGTCTCATATGTGGGAAATAAAATCTCAAAGAAATTTGGGTTTTGAACAATTGATTTTAATATAGGTATCCACATTTCCTTTAAAACATTAGGTTATTTTTCTTAATGTATAATAGTTTTGCATTTTTCATGTTATAGCATACACCTAGGCCTTAGTAATTAAGGAAAGAAAATGAATTTTAAGAATAAATTAAGATAATTCACTTAAGAATTCCAACATAAGGACTTAATTTCAAAAAATATTAAACAATCAAAATTTCAATATTATTATGTAAAGACCAATCCCATAAAATTATTCCATACTACATTTAATTCAAATATTTTCAAAATAAATATAATTTGGATAATGACCCATAAAACAAAGATCAACAATATATAAAAAATATATATATATATATATGTTTTTGTTAAAATAATTTATAAACATGTACAAATATAAGTACATGATCTCTACTTAGGAATAAACATATCCTTTAAACAATAATAACAAGCTAGAATATCATATTTTCCAAGAAAAACCAAAAAATGATATAAACACATGTTTTCCCTTTCTTTTTAAATTATTAAAACACAAAAAAAAAACTTTTTTCCTTTTCTACTATTTAGATCACAACACAAGTAAATAGTCTTTTACATAGACCCAAAACTCTACTTTTTCTCTAGTCTTTAAATTTTTAGGAAAAAAAGCTCACCTTTGAGCCATCTAATATTATTAGAATATTAGGAATATATGGCCATCATTAAATCCCAATCCCAAGAAATTTTACAAAGATCTAATACTTAGATAAATGGTTTCAGACGTAAGGTAGTTTTTAGAAACATTAAACCTTAAATCTGGGCTAATCAAACCATACAAAGAGCAACCCAAAAAAATCAAAGATATTATAAGTATTTATGGAAGAGGATAAGTAAAGATGAAATAACACAATGTGTAACATGAATTTCAACCAAAATAATAAATAAAAATAATTTGTATAAATTAACTTCTACATATATAAATTAAACATAATAATTACGTGAAGGGGAGCCAAAATGTAGTCCTCATGGACTTAAGTTATACCTCCCAAACTTATAAGAATGAACATGTGGCTTAATCAAGTCCAAGCTCTGCTTAATATATTTTTTCATTTACCTTTAAATAAAATCCTATTAAATAATAGTCTACACAATAATTTTTATTATACACATTTTTTTTTAAAAAAAAAGCCTAACTAAAATCTTGTAATAACTCATTCTTCTTGCTTGTCCTTTTTTTTAAATGAAATATATTCATATATGAATTAAACAAAAATATAAAAATAATTTATAAAAAAATAAAGGCGATATGAAAGCACATCACGTCACACTAGATAGACCGTGAGAGCAAAATCAAGAGTTCAAACTACTAAACAGAGCCTCAGAACTATTAGAATATTATAATTGATGTTAAAGGGAAACATCGACGGAAGTGTCTAATAGGAACAAAAGTGTCGAAGGAAATTATTACAAAAGTGTTTTTGAAAGTAAACAAAATTCTTGATGGAAGTGATCGAATCCATCAAAAAGTAACAAAAATCTTGAACAGAAATTTTCCATAACAAGATTATCATTTTCAAAATCTAAAGCCGACCCATTTGAAGATAAAATACATCTATTCTAATACTCAAATTTTGAAGGGACCAGCATTCATGAAAGGAATTTTTTTTAAAGGCACATATACAACTGTGTTTTTAATTAAATACCATCATTAATGAAAAACTCATGGCAGCCCATGTAGGAGTTTCCACATGTTTTAATTCATAAAATCATAGTCCTTGGAAAGTTAATGCATTTAATTTAAATTAAAATGTGTTAATACTTTTTTAAGGTGAAAAGGTGCCTCTTGAGAAAGGGTGCTTCCTTTGGAAAAGTTTTGAAGGCTATAAAGGGGCAAATGTGTTTGAGAATTAAATCATTCATTGAAGATCATTTTCTATCTATCATAAGAGAAGAAGAAAAAGGAAGGAGTAAAGAAGTGAAGAGTGAAGCTTGACATTGTGCCATCATTCGTTGTTAAAGCAATAATTAGAGGGTGGATATTGTTTTATTAAGGTTGGTGCTTTAGATCATAAAAGATCATTATTGTTTTGCTAAGTTGATGCTTGGCGATGAAGTTGGTGCTTCAATACTCGAGATTGGTGTCTCAAGCTAAGTTGGTGCTTGGTATTTAAAGATTGGTGTCTTCAAGTAGGTTGGTGCCTATGAATCATTTTTAAAAGAATTATTCTATGACTAGATTTGGATGGTAGATCCACCCAGTCTTTCAAGTGTGGTTTTTCCCCACTGAGGGTTTTCTATGTAAAATATGTGTTGTGCATTTACTTGTTTTTGTAAATAATTTCTTTTTGAAAGTTAAATTAAAAGAAGTAAATAAATATTACACATTGATTCACCCCCCTCAGTTTGGTGTGTGCTCAACAATTTTTATCAGAGTGATTCCTTCAGGATCAGTTTAACCACTAGAAGGTAGATCCTAGAAGCACATATCGTCAATCATCAAGTTCAGAAAGGTTTCTCCACAAATAAGGCTTCATTATTCAATAGAATAAATTATGCATTCTAAAGTATAAGAATGAGTACTTATATAATAGCCCTAGGGTTTGATATATGGCAAGTTGTTATGGATGGATACATAATGCTACAGACTCCACCAATGAATATGGCTGGGAAAAAAGCCATTGAAAACAATGTAAAAGCCATGAATGCTATTTTGTGTGTCTTATCAAAATTTGAGTTCATAAAAATAATGTAGTGCGACTCGGCCAAAGAGATCTAGGATAAAATTAAGACCATCTATGAGGGAGATAATAAAGTAAATATGGCCAAGTTTCAAACTCACAGGAGATAATTTAAAACCTTGAAAATGAAAGAGGATGAAAACATTATGGCCTATTTAATTCTTGTAGATGAAATTATTAATATCATCAGAGGACTTGGTAAGAAGGTTAAAGAATCTATAATTATCCAAAAATTACTCAGATCTCTACCTTTAATATTTGATGCAAAAATCTCAGTCATCGAAGAAATGAATAACTTGGAAAAACTCACAATGGATGAGTTTTATGGTATTCTCACGACATATGAGATGCAGATTGAGAAAGAAAAGTTATCAAAAAGGGAAGCAACATTCAAATCCTTGAAGAAGGTGAAGAACAAGGAATTTGAATCAAGTGATGATACTAGTGATGAATTGGATGAGAAGGAGGCACTATTTTTCAAGTAGCTCAAAAAGGGGCCCAAGAAATACAAAGGTAAGTTACCTTTCAAATGTTTTAATTGTAGTGAGATAGGTCATTTTACTACCAAGTGTCCTCATCAGGATGAAAGTGAAGATGAGTAAAATACTAATGATGAAAGGAAAATGAAGGAAAGCAAGCTCAAATTCAATAAGAACTTCAAACAATGTGGATATAAGAAAAACTCTAGTAAATATAAGAAAAGTCTATATTTCAAAAGGGATAGTAGTTCAGTCAAGGAAAGTTATGAAGAAATATCAAACACTGATAGGGAGGAAAACCTTGTTTATGGAAATTAATGTGATACAAACACCTTGGAAGAAGAGGATGAAATCAAAAATAACAGAGAGGTAAATATGAAAGAAGAATTAATTTTTGCCTTGGGTGAAATAAGGTTGTTAAAGAAAAATAATTCAAAACAAAAGGTTGAAGTTCAAAAATATGAAGAGAAAAAATATTGATCTAAAAATAAAGATAACTCAAATGGATGAAGAGTCAGACAACGTTCTAAAAGGCTAAAAGACATAAATAGAGGAGATGAAAAGAATCGAGAATGAAATGAGAGCCAAATTGAAAACAAAAGAAGATGAATGCATTACCTTGAAATAAGAATTGGAGAAAATAGCCAATGAGTTAAAAAACATATCAAATTTTGAAAAGAGTATTGAAATATTGGGTAACATTCTAAAAACCTAGAGATCTCCATCCATTAAGTTTGGTATTGGCTATGATGAGAACCAAAAGAACACCAAAAAGGAGCAAAGTTCAAAACCTCTAGAATCAACAAAAGGGGTGGATGTAGAGAATCATAAGACCTATGTTGATGCACTAAAAAATTCAGTGAGCATAAGTTATAAGAAATTAGATCATGTGAAAAAAGAGCATGTCGATCCTCTTCATAAAGAAAACAAAGGGAAGAACATTCCAGTTAAAGATTTTAGAGGATCATTTCCATCAAGGTAGAACCATGTGAAAAGGTACACAAACTCATTCTATGAATATTGTTACTCTTAAAATTATTTTGGGCATAAAGCAACAGAATGTAAGACTCGTGTAAGGAATGACTATTCATGTAACTATGGAAAGACTACTCATGGAGGTTTCAATAGGAGTTATAACTCATTTGCCCCACTCTGGGATTATAATGAGAATAATACCATATGCTATAATTTCAACAACTATGGACACATAGCTCAATTCTATAGAAGTGTGTTTATTGAAAATTCAAAATAGAATAAGAAAGTGAATAATCTTATGGTAAAGAAAAAAATACAAAAATATGGAAAGAGAAGCAAGAAGTTGGTCAAGAAAAAGAAAAATCCATGATCATACAAACAACATTCCATGCACTAGATGAAGAACAACAGTGGTATATTGACAGTGGATGTTCAACTCACATGACAGAAGATAAAGGTGAGTTTCTTACTTTGCAAAAAATAAATGAAGGTATGGTGAAGTTTGGGGATAATGATACGACAAGGATTGTCAAAAAAGGTACTCTCAGCCTTGATAATGGAAGGACAAAAATATAAAATGGTTTGTATGTTGAAAGGTTGAAGCATAAATTATTGAGTGTCAATCAAATGTGTGATCAAGGGCACATGCTCAAATTTTATGCTCAAGGTTGTGAGATTAAGAGAGAAGACACAAGGAAGCTAGTTGCTAATGTAAATAGAATATCAAATACTCTGTACATACTCAGTGAAATAAAAAGAGAAAAATACTACATGAGGCAAATTGATGAAAGTTGGCTATAACATCAAAGAATGGGCCACATGAACTTTGATAATCTTGTGAAGATCAGCAATAGGCAAGCAGTCAAACACATGCCAAAAATTACAAAACCACAGGACACCCAATGTAAACAATGTCAGCATAGAAAGCAGACAATGGTGAGTTTCAAGTCTAAAGAATACTCAACAACCAAGCCTATGAAGCTAATTCATAAAGACCTTTGTGGACCAACAAGAGTACAAAGCTTTCAAGGTGAGAGCTACTTCATGTTTCTCATTGATAACTATTCTAGAATGACATGGGTCACTTTCTTAAAAGAAAAATATGAAACATTCAAAAAAATTAAAGATTTTAAAGCTATGGTGGAAAATGAAAAGGAGTTAAAGATAAAATGCTTAAGGTTAGATCAAGGAGGTGAGTTCCTCTCAAATGAATTCAGGAATTCCTATGAGGAGAATGGAATAAAAAGACATTTCTCAGCTGTTAAGACTCCACAGCAAAATGCCATTATAGAGAGAAAGAATCGAAAGGTGCAAGAAATATCAAGGAAAATGCTAAATGAATCTAAGATTTCAAATAGATATTGGAGAGAGGAAATCAATACCATAGTTTACATCTTAAACAAAGGACAAATTAGGGTTAAAAACAACAAAACACCCTATGAACTATGGAAGAGCAAACCAGCTTCGGTGAAATACTTCAAAGTTTTTGGAAGGAAATGCTACATTAAGAGGGATGATGAGGACTTGGGGAAATTTGACTCAAGATCATATGAAGGTATTTTTATTGGATACTCCTCAAGGAGTAAAGCTTATAGGTGCTACAATAAAAGATTACAAAAAATAGTTGAAAGTGCTAACATTAGAATGAATGACACTAAGCCTAAACAAGTGAGTATACTAATAAATGTTCAATTAGAAGAATCCATCTTCTAGGAAGAAGAAAAAGCTGAAGAAGAAAGTCAAGAAGAAGAAGAATGACAAGATACAAAGGCACCATCCAGATTCGTTCAAAAGAATAATTCTAAAAATAAAATCATTGGGGATCTTGATACTAAGGTATAAAGTAGGAGAAGGATTGTAAATACATCAGAAAGTATAAACTTCTCTCTATTGTCTAAGATAGAACCTAAGAGTTTCTCAAAACCCAACAATGATGAGCATTGGATCAATGTCATGGAAGAAGAATTAATTCAAAGAGAGAAGAATGAGACATGGGAGCTTGTCCCTAGGCCAAAGGACAAAAATGTGATAGGTACTAAGTGGATGTTCAGGAACAAACTAAATGAAGATGGCCAAGTAACTAGGAATAAATAAAGATTAGTGTGTAAAGGATATGCTCAAGTTGAAGGCATTGATTTTGAAGAAACCTTTGCTCTTGTTACAAGATTGGAAGTAAAGATTGTTTTTGACATATGCAGGTATTAAGAACATCAAAGTTTATCAAATGGATGTGAAGTCTACATTCCTAAATGGAAAGTTAGAAGAGGAGGTTTACATTGAACAACCATAAGGTTTTTGTTTGTCAGAAAATAAATACTATGTGTGTAGATTGAAGAAAGCACTATATGGTCTAAAACAAGCCCCCAGAGCTTGGTATGCCAGACTTGACAAATATCTACTTAAACAAGGATTCAAATAAGGAGTTGCTAACAGTAATATCTACATCAAAACTAAATTTGAGAATCAATTGATTGTGGTGGTATATGTTAATGACATTATTTTTGGAGGAGATAGTGAGAAAATGTCCCAACAGTTTGCAAGAGAGATGCAAAAGGAATTTGAAATGTCCATGTTGGGTGAGTTATCATTTTTCCTTGGTTTACAAATTTCCAAATCAAGTAAAGGAATACTCATCTCTCAAAGTAAATATATAAAGGATATGTTAAAAAATTTAGAATGGAAGATTGTACTCCTATTAGCATGCCCATGGTTACATGATACAAGTTAAGTAAGAATGATAAGTCTCTAGAAGCAAATCAAACTTTATATAGATCTATGATTGGTATTTTTTTATACACAATAGCATCATGAATAGATATCATGCAAGTTGTAGGCTTGGTAGCTCAGTTTTAGGCAACTCGAAAGGAAACACATGTGCAGGTGGTCAAGATAATATTCAAGTACCTCAAAATCACTATGGACTATGGGTTATGGTATCCACAAGGTGAATATTTCACATTAAAAGCATATATAGATGTAGATTGGAGTGGAAGTATGGATGACCGAAAGATTACAAGTGGAAGAGCATTTTTCCTTGGTAAGAACCTAGTTTCCTAGTTAAGCAAAAAGCAGTCGTTAGTCTATTATCCACAATTGAAACAAAATACATAGCAGCATTACCTTGTTGTACTCAATTACTTTGGATGAAGCAAAAATTGAAGGATTTTAAGATATAAAATGATGATCCAATCACCATTTTATGTGATAACATGAGTGCCATTAACATTTAAAAAAATACTATGATGCACTTAAGGACAAAGCATATTCCAATCAAGTATCACTTCTTGATAGAACATGTGGTAGAATTTCCTATGAGGTTGGATTATGTTGCTTCAAAAGAACATATTGTAGACATCTTTACAAATCCCCTCCCAAAATAAATGTTTGAATTTCTAAGGTAGAAGTTGGGAGTGATTCAGCCTTCATCTGGACATTAATCACCTAAGAGAAACATATGTTGAGGGGGAGCTAATCATTGCATTATTTAGCTCCATTATTGGTAAGATACATTGTTAGTACATTCTTTTGCCATTGATGTCAAAGGGGAATAATTGATTCAGGGGGAGCAAAGGAGGAGAACTGAAGCAAGGAAGAGTAGATTGCCATCAATGATAAAGGGGGAGATTGTTGGAATATTGTCATTGATGTCAAAGATAAACATTGACAAAAATGTCTAATAGGAATGGAAGTGTCAAAGGAAATTATTACAAAAGTGTTTTTGAGGGTAAACAAAATTCTTGATGGAAGTGATTGAATCTGTTAAAAAGTAACATAAATATTGGATGAAATTTTTTTGTAACAAGGTTGTCATTTTCAAAATCTAAAGCCAACCCATTTGAGGGTAAAATACATCTATTCTAGTTCTCAAATTTTTAAAGGACCAACATTCATGAAAGGATAATTTTTTAAAGGCACAAATACAGCTGTATTTTTAATTAAATACCATCATTAATGAAAAACTCATGGCAGCCCATGTAGGATTTTCCACATGTTTCAATTCATAGGAAACATGATAGTTATCAATGATAGAATGACAAAGTTTTTTTATAATGGCCCTCTTTGTAAAATCACAGTCCTTGGGGAGTTAATGCATTTAATTTAATTTAAAATGTGTTAACACCTTTTAAGGTGAAGAGGTGCCTCTTGAGGAAGGATGCCCCTTTGGAAAGGTTTTGAAGGCTATAAAAGGGAACATGTGTTTGAGAATTAAATCATTCATTGAAGACCATTTTCTATCTATCATAAGGGAAGAAGAAAGAGGAAGGAGTAAAGAAGTGAAGAGCGAAGCTTGAAATTATGCCATCATTCATTGTTAAAGTAATAGTTATAGGGTGGATATTATTTTAGTGAGCTTGGTACCTCTAATCAGAAAGGATCATTGTTTTTTCGCTAAGTTGGTGCTTGGTGACGAAGTTGGTGCTTCAATACTCGAGATTGGTGTCTCAGGCTGAGTTGGTGCTTGGCATTTGGATATTGGTGTCTCAAGTAGGTTGGTGCCTATGAATCATTTGTAAAATAATTATTCTATGACTAGATTTGGATGGTAGATACACACAATATTTTGAGTGTGGTTTTTCCCCACTGAGGGTTTTCCACATAAAATATGTGTTATGCATTTACTTATTTTCATAAATGATTTCTTTCTAAAAGTTAAATTAAAAGAAGTAAATAAATATTACACACTAATTCACCCCCATCTCAGTGTGGTGTGTGCTCAACAAGAACAAGTCACAAAGTCATAAAAAGATAACTATTATGCAACAAGAGCAATGTTGGAAGGTGGAGGATCCATATCATCAGAACCCCAGCCTAAACTTGGTAGGTCATTGCCATCTAGAATAGGATCCCCGCTTGTAGCTTGATAAATGTCCCTATCCTCATCTTCTACTTATGTTCAAGTGGGTGAAATGGCCAAAAAAAGCCTAGAGAAATTATCTAGCATGTTTGATTGGCCTCCAAGTGGCACCCCCAAGCATCTGGGCACAAAGGAAGAGGAGGATTGCCCTAACCATCCTACCTAGTAGGGGAAGGAGGTGAAGACTACCACCCTTGTTTCTACCTAAGAGGAGAAATGTGCTAGTACAGGGTACCACTATGAGAGTGATGCCTAGAATGGTTGTGATGATGCCTACCACAAGGGTCCTTTTTTATTTTGAAATCCTCTTTCTTTGTAATCTCCTCTTCTCTATTACAACTATAATTAATGATATGTTATATAATAATTTCCATTAAAAAGAATAAGATTACTATAAATTACAACCATTCATATAGGTTCGAGTGCGCTCTCCAAACTTATGGGCCCATCACTCCCAAGCAACATAGAAAGGCTCGATCTTGGGTAAAGGATTTCATAGAAAGTCAAAAAAATAGACACACAAGGCAAATTATTTTTTGTAAATTAAAAATGTAAGAGGGAAAAATGTTCATATTGGAATTTCAGATTTCCAAGGCAACTTTTTGGAATGGTTTTAATCAAGGCACATTCATACTAAGGATTAAATCAATACAATTAATATTTGTTTCAATGTACTACTTATAATTATACCAATATAATGAATTTTTATCTCAAGTTACTATGTGGTCCACATTTACAAGGTTTAATGAAGCCAAAGAGGGAATGTTTTCTCAAGACACTCTGTGGTCCACATAAACATAGATTTGATAATAGTTTTTATGCCGATCATATGTTCCCGATGTGATATATAGGAGATTTACAAAAATTAGGTTTATAATCAACCTCTTGTCCCCCTTTTTACTTTCAAGTAACTATCATCTAAACATTTATTGCACCTATTAAAATGATCACACAACATAATAATATAATGATGATACAACATCCATAATATTAGGATGTATCCATTTAACTCCATGAATTCCATCATAATTACATAGTCCATGATACACATATTAACGTGTGTCCATAATCACAATATTGAATCATAAATCCATCTCATGTTTGCACCTACTATAGATACATAGTAATATGGTGTTGATCCAAGCAACAATTTTGGTGACCATTCAGGTGACAGTTAATTCCTCAAATTCTGTATTGTTTTAAATCCTCACCCATTATGTCCTCGAGCTTTGTATTGTTTTAAATCTTGGAAGTCAAATTGTCAATGACAGTTATTTCCTCGAATGTTGTATTGTCTTAATTCTTCCTCCTTTAATTCCTCAAGCCACTCCATCTCCCATGAGATTGGTGACCTTCCACATCCTTCCCATGCTTTCAAAATATGTATAAATGAAGAGGTAATCCAAAATGGGGAGGCAGACATCTCTTCCCAGAGATAAGCATATATTTGTATTGTGATCTTGAGTAATACTACATCTCTTCTCAGAAAATTCATTGTTACTATGTTATTTCTAAGCTATTGAAATATTTATCAACCAGAACTTCTGAGTTTTGGATCAGTGGTATCAGGGCAGTTTGTCTTGAGAGTGTATGATCTTGAGGACGAGGTCAGGATACAAGAAACTTGGGTGGAAAGCAACAAAGCTTCCAAACTTTCCACCTATTCACCCCAAACGACTTCAAATGGCAGATGACACCAAGACATCTAATCCTTTCAAGGAAATGGTGAATGAAGCCCTCCAACGGCAACAAGCACAGATGCTGCAACAATTTGCTCAAATTCTTCAAACACTTTTGATGGGAAATTTTGGCTCTGCGGCTACATGTCCTAGCTCCTCATCTAGGGAACTTCCTTTTAATGCCCCAACACCCTTCAAGGTTCAAGTAAATTTTGTTAGGTTTTGGAGCTAAAAGCTTCACTGATGCAGACACGGAGGAGGTTGCAGGAGAGTTGCGGAGTGTTACTGTCACCGGCGTCGATTAGGCCAACCGACGTCTGCAGGCTAAGGCAGGAAGGCAACCGACGTCGGTCACTAGTCGGCCGACGTCGGGGACCCCCAGGCAGACAGGGACCGACATCAGTCACTTGTGTGGTTCGACTGTGAGTATATTACGGGCAGTGGGTTGATGAACCAAGTGTTTGCATGATCAGGGCTAATTATAGGCTGAGAGCTGTGGATCTAATTATTGTAATTAGATGTCTAATTATTGTTTGGATGAGATCTATATAATAGACTCATGGTTGTATTGGAAAATTGTGCTAGGGAGTAAGAGAGAAAATAGCTCCTTCAGAGAGAGGTAGAGAAATGGTGCATTCCTCCTAGTGCCACAGTACCAGGCGTGTTGGTGCTGGATTGGAGAGTCAGCTGGATTCTTCAGGTATGTATGATCTTGGTCATCAGGTGAGCATGGCGCTTATAGGATATCTACATGGTAAGTAAGATCATTGATCTACAGGTGTGTGTGTGGGCAAGGTCGAGGTTCACAGGTGTGCAGAACCACTTATTGATTTGTAGGTTGGAGATCAGATAGGACAGCAACACAACAGGGAGCAGGATCAGGCAGGATCTACTTGGAGTACGGTGTGTACTCATTGGTATGTACGTGGGGTACATGGAGAGCTAAGAGGAAGGCAAGGCAGTCCCTTCCATAAGTATGGTCTATTGAACAGCAGGTTGTTGCAGGTTCATGGGAGATCTACTTGAAGTACATTGAGTACTTGTGGAGTGCGTGGAGCACTTGTGGTGTGCGTGGAGCACTGGAGGTGAACACCAACTCTGTGTTTGAGTTGGGAGTTGGGACCTAAGAGGGAGAGCTTTGAGGAAAGAATTACTGTTCACTTGAGGTGTGGGAAACCTCTGAAGAGGTGGTGGAGAAGAGGTGGCATCTTCTTTATTGTATTCTTTTTTGTAAGAGTTATTAATACAAGTTGTGTATTGTCTCTCATATTCTGTGTTATTCTGAATTTTAGTTACTTGTGATTCTGGTTATTTCCGCATATTAAGTTGCTTGGTTTGGTAATCATATTGTGCTCTTTCTGAGGAGCAAGATCCTAACAGGAGGAATCAGAACAGGTGTGTTTGTTCTTGGATTCTCCCCCTACAACTGGTATCAGAGCTTTTGGTTGGGATACTAACAGATTGGTTTAGATCTGGGTAGTGTGTTTTGATTATAGGTCACTCTCAGGGGTTTCTAATTGAGTGGGAGTAGAGCAACGACAGATGAAAGTAAGCTAAGAATGGAGGAGTTGAAAAGCACAGATGGTCACTTACGGTCCCATGGAAAGATAGAGCAGGTAAAAGAACATTGTTGGTTGGTAGCAGATCAGCATGAAGAAACTGAAGAAGCAGATGTTGCAGGTGTTGTTGCACAAGATGCTCTGGGAGGTTTCTTGGATAAAGTTGAATCTTGGATAATAGATTCGGTTGCCTCTTTCCATGCAGCCCTAGGTATAGGAGCTAGTGAGCCTTGCCAAAGAATTGGCAAAGGCGAAGTGAAGCTGAAATTGCAGGCGGCCAACACACAGGTGTTGATGAAGGTCATGTAGGTCCTAGGTTTGGAGATATGGCTAATTTCTTCAAAAATATTGGGTGTTGAGAGATGCACAAGAACTCTCACAATGGGTGCACTTGAATTAGCTGGTGGTAAGAAAACAGGTACTCTTTATCTACTTGTTTATATTACTAATTCTTCTTTTGTTGCAGAGATGTGGCTTCGTAGGCTTGGTCACATGAGCAGGAAGGAGATACATGTTCTTAAGCGGAAGACAGATGTATTTGACAGGCTTAAGAAATGGAAAGCCTTGGTGTTTATGGAGGAGATGGCAGACAGAAACTAGTGGATGGTGCTGGGTACTTTTGAGCAGAGCAGTTTGGACATGGAGATTGATTCAAAGGAGCTCGCGGGTAAAAAGTCATCACTCACAGGCGAACACCGATATCGGCATCGGTCAGGAGGAACCAGCGTCGAATAGACAGGTGCTGATGTCGGTCATGTGCAGATCGAAGCTGATGATGTCGGGCAGGGTAAGACTGACGTTAGTCATGAGGACCGACGTCAACAGTAGGTAAGACCAACGTCGATCAGGAGGACCGACGTCAGCAACAGGGACACCGACGTCGGTAGGGTCGGTAGTCAGGGACAGACGCATGGGAACTGACGTCGGTCGGATGCAAACTATGGAGTGACCGAGGTCGGTCACTGTAACGGATTTTGGGTGGATAGCATGCTGTCAAGGAGTCTCAAACACCCATACAGAGGACTGAAGACGTAAGTAAGCCTCAAATTCATTGTTCCTCTTCTTTACACTCGTTGTTGTTTGTTGAGCAGGAAGGATCCAGGAAACAGGTGGGAGCATGGCAGGAATATGATGTAAAACCAAATGGGAGTTTTGGTAGGGTTGACAGCTGGTGTGAAAGCATAGAGACGAATGGATTCCTTAGTTGAAGAATAGAGTGAATGGATACGTGAGACGGAAGGCCAGGCATATGGTCTTGAGGAAGCTACAGGACAGTGGTACAGGTTTTGACAGGTGGAGGATGAAGCATGGCTTCAGTCAATGTCAGGGTAACTACTGTGGTTTGACTTATTAAGGGGATGGTGATTGCAACATCATTCTGTTGCTGTATGTGGATGGTACGCTAGCTAGCAAGTTTGTACATACAAGGTTTTGCTGAGCTAAGGGTAAGATTAGTTCAGTGGCATGTCATGAGGAGTTTGGAGCAGCGGAATTCTTTGACATGGGAGACATGGAGATCACAGGTAGATTTTGTCTCCAGTGGGAGCTGATGTGAATCAGGTGTTGGCGAGGTTCAGGATGCAGAGCTGGAGCACACTAAGGATTGGACAGGTACAGTGTCTGAAATCACATGAGGTCTGGTATAGGCCTGAGTTTTCCCATGCAGTGGGAGCTGTCAGAGAGTTAGGAGCCAATTCGGGGAAGTGGGTTCTCAGATATTTGAGAGGGACCAGAAGCAAGTTTTACTATGCAGGGTCAGGATTCACTACATGGGTTTGTAGGTTCAGATGTGGCAGGGTACTCGAATGACAGGAGGTACACCACGGGATGTGTGGTGGGTTGTCTTCAAGATTGATATTAAAGAGGGATACAAACCAGGAAACAGATTAGATGGAGTACAGGTACAGGTACAGTGCAATTATTTATCTCTAAGTGGGAGATTGTTAAGTTGTGGAGCTAAAAGCTTCACTGATACAGACACGGAGGAGGTTACAGGAGAGTTTCAGAGTGTTACTGTCACCGGCGTTGGTTAGGCCAACCGACGTCGATAGGTTAAGGCAGGAAGGCAACTGACGTCGATCACTAGTCAGCCAACGTCGGTGATGCCCAGGCAGACAGGGACCGATGTCGGTCGCCTGTGTGGTTCGACTGCGAGTATATTACGGGTAGTGGGTTGACGAACCAAGTGTTTGCATGATCAGGGCTAATTATAGGCTGAGAGCTATGGATCTAATTATTGTAATTAGATGTCTAATTATTGTTTGGATGAGATCTATATAATAGACTCATGGTTGTATTGGAAACTTGTGCTAGGGAGTAAGAGAGCAAATAGCTCCTTCAGAGAGAGGTAGAGCAATGGTGCGTTCCTCCTAGTGCTGTAGTACTAGGCGTGTTGGTGTTGGATTGGAGAGTCAGCTGGATTCTTCAGGTATGTATGATCTTGGTCATCAGGTGAGCATGGCGCTTATAGGAGATCTACATGGTAAGTAAGATCGTTGATCTGCAGGTGTATGTGTGGGCAAGGTCGAGGTTCACAGGTGTGTAGAACCACTTATTGATCTATAGGTTGGAGATCAGATAGGACAGCAACACAACAGGGAGCAGGATCAGGCAGAATCTACTTGGAGTACAGTGTGTACTCATTGGTATGTACGTGGGGTACATGGAGAGCTAAGAGGAAGGCAAGGCAGTCCCTTCCATAAGTATGGTCTGTTGAACAGCAAGTTGTTGCAGGTTCATGGGAGATCTACTTGAAGTACGTTGAGTACTTGTGGAGTGCATGGAGCACTTGTGGTGTGCGTGGAGCACTGGAGGTGAACACCAACTCTGTGTTTGAGTTGGGTGTTGGGACCTGAGAGGGAGAGCTTTGAGGAAATAATTACTGTTCACTTGAGGTGTGGGAAACCTCTGAAGAGGTGGTGGAGAAGAGGTGGCATCTTCTTTATTGTATTCTTTTCTATAAGAGTTATTAATACAAGTTGTGTATTGTCTCTCATATTCTGTGTTATTCTGAATTCTAGTTACTTGTGATTCTGGTTATTTCCGCATATTAAGTTGCTTGGTTTGGTAATCATATTGTGCTCTTTCTGAGGAGCAAGATACTAACAGGAGGAATCAAAATAGGTGTGTTTGTTCTTGGATTCTCCCCCTACAAATTTTGATATTCCCACATTTGAAGGCAAAATCAATGCTGATGCAGTAGAAAATTGGTTGGATCAACTGTCTTCCTAATTCTCTGTAAATAAGTTCACCAATGGAGAAAAGATCACTTTTGATATTTTGAAATCATCATTGCCTATGAAAAACTGGTGGGAAGTGTACAAAAAGAGGTTCAGTACAGATATCATTGGCATTGGAGTGGAACCTACCTAGGATGATTTTATGGAAGCAGTAAAAGAAGAATACTATCCCATCAGGGCATATGATGATCTGTACATACAGTGGCAACAACTTCACCAAGGCAAGGACCAACCTGTTCAAGATTACATAGACACTTTTCATTCTTTGTTTGCAAGATTTGGCATTCAAGAAAGTGAGAAACATAAAACTCTCAAATATCGTGGTGGACTACAATGGTACATACGAGGGGAAATGGAACTCTTCAATTTGGAAACCCTCGGTGAGGCATATAAATTTGCAGTGAAGTTTGAATAGAAGCATGGAAGAAAGAATACGAAGAGTCAACCCTCAAAATGGAAAAGTGACAAGGAAGGTCAAACACGAGGCCAAAATTGGAAGCAGAAGGAGTTTCAGGATAAGAAATCCCAGAAGGGGAAGGCTATAAAATGGTGTGATTACCACAAAACTGGAACTCACTCCAAAGAAGAATGTTGAGCTATCAAGTCACTACTCTCTGAGTCACAATACTCGACATCCACTACTCTACCTCATAAATAACCCACAATCGAAGAGGATGAAGAAGAAACTGTAGATGTTGAGCCTGACACCATCGTCGCCTCATCACAAACCCATGAGAAAAGACCAAATGACAAAGAAAGATTGTTTCACTCCAAATTATGGGTAAAAGGTAAGCCTCTGCATTTCATTCTTGATAGTGGGAGTCAAAAGAATTTAATCTTCGCTAAAGTTGTGAAAAGTATAAATCTATCCATGAAGCCTCATCCAAAGCCCTACAGTATTGGATGGTTGAGCCCAGTGAGAGACCTTCGTGTCACCCATTAGTGTCTTCTTTCATATGCTATAAAACCATTCCAAGATGAAGTCTTGTGTGATATGGTCAATCTAGATGTTTGTGATGTACTCCTTGGTCAGTCGTTCATGTATGAGCGACATGGCATCTATGAATCATGAACCCAAAGGATCACCCTCACTCTTGGAACACAACACTATAGGGTACCAGAGGTACCACCTCCCACATTTGTCTCCCTGATCAGTGCTAAGCAATGTAAGAGATTGGTGGAGAAGATAAAGCAATTTGTTCTCATGGTGGTCAAACCATAGAAATCCAAGGAGGCCAATGATTCAGTCTTGACTACACAATCGACACAATAATAAAAGTAGATAGGATGAATCACAAGAGAATATGATGACTTATTCAAGTCACCCACAGGAGTTTGACTGCATTTCCAGGTAAAACATTCTATCGATTTGATCCCAGGATCACCTTTGCCTAACATTGCTATGTATCATAGATCATTTTTGGAGAATGATGAGATAAAAAGATAGATTCAATAATTGATCCAAAGGGGTCGCATCAAGCTAAGCTCTTCAGCTTGTGGTAGCCCAATTGTCTTAGTACTGAAGAAAGATGGAACATGGAGGCTTTGCATTGACTATCGAGCCCTGAATAAAATCTTTGTGAGGAATCGCTACCCTCTCCCCAGGATCGATGACCTACTGGACCAGCTCCATGGTGTGAAGTTCTTCACCAAAATTGATCTCAAGTTTGGTTATCATCAAATTCCCATCGATCCCACTGATGTCTGGAAGACTGCATTCAAATCTAAGGAGGGGCTCTTTGAATGGTTGGTTATGCCTTTTGGCTTAACTAACACACCTACAACCTTCATGAGGATGATGGATGACATCCTACGACCCTTCAACAACTCATTCATGGTTGTCTACTTAGATGACATCCTAATCTATAGCAAAACATGGGAAGAACATTTGCAACATGTTCATAAGGTGCTTCAAACTCTTTGGGAGCACAAGTTGTATGCAAATCTTGACAAATGCACATTTAGAATGACAAAAATTCAATACCTCAGGTACATTGTGAATGAGGAAGGGTCCATGTTGATCCAAAAAATATTTGGGTTATTCGAGAATGGCCCACACCAAGGACCCTCATAGAGCTTCACAGCTTTCTGGGTCTTGCAAATTTCTACCACAGGTTTGTTCTTGGATTTTCACATGTTGCTTTGTCACTAACCCAAGTGACTAAAGGAAGAACTAAAGCTACATTTCAGTGGGGTGAAATACAATAAAGGGCATTTAAGAATTTGAAGAATAGACTCTGCTCAGCCCCTGTTCCTACCTTGCCAGATTTGCATCAACTATTTGAGTTGATGACAGATGCATCTAAATATGCCATGGGAATTGTCAGCATGCAACATGGCCATCATGTTGCATACCATAGTGAAACTTTCAATGATACAATCAGGAAATATCCAACATATGATAAGGAGCTATTGTGCAAGCCTACAAACACTAGAAACACTACATCTTGGGGAAAGAGATGGTCATCCACACTGACCACAGACCATTGGAATTCATCTAGATGCAAAGTAAACTATGAAATGAGAGGCACCAAAATTGGGCCACATATCTTCAGCAATTCCACTTGATAATCAAATATAAATAGGGGAGCTCAAATATAGCTACAGATTGTCTGAGCCACCCACCAATTACTGCACTCACAATAGTTCTTGACCTATGTAGACATGAGACTGCCACTTGGGGTGCTCTGTATGAAGCAGATCTTACCTTTGCTGATACATATCAAGTGATCTAAAAAGGTGAACATGTTTCTGAATTCTATTTGCAAGATAATGTCCTCTGTCATATGGGGCACATCTGTGTTCCTATTGCAGAGCAACAAAAGATGATATGGAAAACACACTTCAGTAGGACAGCTAGACACTTTGGTATCAAAAATACATTGGCAGTTCTTCAAAAACACTTCTAATGGCCCCATATGTGAAAAGATGTGGAAAGATATCTCAAATCTTGCACCCCATGTGCAATAGCCAAGCCAACAAATAAGAAGCAAGGATTGTACATGCCATTTCCAGAACCAACCAGGCCTTGGGAATCCATCTCAATGGATTTTATCTCAGGTTTTCCCACTTCCAAACATGGCAAGGACTATATTTTTGTGGTAGTTGATCATTTTTCAAAAATGGCTATCATGCTTACTTGTAAGAAAAATATATCTGCTGAGGAAACTGCTCAACTATATTTTAGTCATGTATGGCTCCATTTTGGTCTCCCCAAGTCCATTGTCTTAGATCGAGATAGCAGGTACCTGAGCATCTTCTGGTCCACTCTATGGAAGATGATGGATACTAAGCTGATGAAGTCCATAGCCTTCCATCCACAGACTGATGGTCAGATAGAGGTGGTAAACTACTTGATTGTTCACATGATTCAGATGTATCACTCTAAACATCCACACACATGGGATGATGGACTTCCTTTCATACAACATGGATATAATCAGGCATTACATAGCTTGACCAAGCACAGTCCATTCTAAGTATGCTTTGGGTTCCAACCCATGGCACCAATTGATATAGTTGTTCCATTTTCCACCATTGAATACACACCTCATGGAAGATCTGAGGTAGCAAAAGCAACAAAGTTTATTGAACAAATGCAACACATCTAGAAACAAGTTCATGACATCCTGGAGAAGATGAATCAGAAGTATAAGCAATGCCATGACAAACATAGGATTGCACACCATTTTGCTGTGGGTGACAAGGTTTGGTTACGGCTTCAGAAGGAATGGCTTGCAGGCCCACACAGAGATATTTGGCCTCTGCGATATGGTCCATACACCATCACCAAAAAAGTTGTAGAAAATGCTTTTGAGTTGACCTACTAGCCTACCTTGGTTTGCATCCAATATTCAATGTGGAGCTCTTCAAACCATATCACCCACTTCTATTGGACACTTCAATTGTGGCAGAACAACTAGACATTGATGAGCTTGATCCACAAAGTTTTGCTCCAGTAGAAGAGGATCAGATTGTGGATACTTGGATGAAGACAACAAGAGGACACTCTATTCCACTTTATCGAGTGGTCAAAAGAGGCCAGCTTAGCCACCAAGGTGAGTGGCTCACAAAGAATCAAATCAAGACACAACTACCACACCTGACGGGGAATATTAATGCAATGGGGACCATTGCTTTTCAAGGAGGAAGGAATGATCCAGGAAATAATTTAGGTGACCATTCGGGTGACAGTTAATTCCTCAAATTTTGTATTGTTTTAAATCCTCACCCGTTAAGTCCTCGAGCTCTATATTGTTTTAAATCTTGGAAGTCAAATTGTCGGTGACAATTATTTCCTCGAATGTTGTATTGTCTTAATTCTTCACCTGTTAATTCCTCGAGCCACTCAATCTCCTGCGAGATTGGTGACCTTCCACATCCTCCCCATGCTTTCAAAATATGTATAAATGAAGAGGTAACCCGAAATGAGGAGGCAGACATCTCTTCCCAAGATAAGCATATATTTGTATTGCGATCTTGAGTAATACTACATCTCTTCTCAGAGAATTCATTGTTACTGTGTTATTTCTATGCTATTGAAATATTTATCAACCAGAACTTCTAAGTTTTAGATCAGGTGTGTTGCATACATGCTTAAACAAAACTAATATCAAAACATACATATATTAAAATATGAGTATCCAAACATATTATTATAAAAATAAAATAATAAAGTAACATTGTAAGTTTACTAAACATGTTATAATCCAAAATTATTCAAAATATCCCATATATAAACCACATGGAATTGAATAGAATTAAACATATCAACCATGTTCATAATCCTAATCAAACATGTTAAGTAACTATATAAATTTATCATGGCACAATAAAATAAAGATTAAAATAACTTTAACTAAAACTTTCAATAAATATGTAGAAATACTACTCTATAAATTAATCTCTAAACATAAAAATAAAAATCTGAATATAAAATGGTGACTAAAAATTGGCATCATGACTTACCTTATATAAAACTATAAGAATAAACTTTTTAGTTTAATTTAAGAGAATTAACCTTTCAAATGCAATACCCTCCACAAGCCATGATGATGATGATGGTGATGGTGATGGTGATGGTGATGGTGATGGTGATGGTGATGGTGATGGTGATGGTGATGGTGGTGGAATTATTAAATCATTTAAACTTAGGAGAAACATCTAAAACTTACTTGATATGTGTTTTTTAAATTTTTTTCCCAAAATATGATACATATTTATATAAAGATGAAATAAAAATTAATACATATAATATGACAATTAAAAAAAATCAAGTAAAAAAACAAATCTTATTTGAAAATAATATAAAAAAAAGGAAATAAATGTAGTATCATTTACTTAGCGTATAGCATTTTATTTGTAAAGTAATATGTAGTTTATTTCCATTTCTATCATAAGAAACATAATTTGCAATTGCATTTATTTCTTTTTAATCGTATTAAGTCACATTTGGGACAAAAGGCATAACATTAAACAAGAGTATGGCATGTTTTGTTTTGACATGAGTTGAAATTATTTTTAATATTCACATCTAACCAGCATTTATTTTGAATATATAATTGTTATAATTTTTTAAATGTCTATGCTCATTAGAAAAAAGAACATTGTAATAATAGTTATATAATTTATTTGTTTAAACATTATATTTTTTTTCTTTTGCATATATGCACAAATAAATATTATATTAGTATGTTTTTTATAATGATAAAAGAAAAAATTGTCAAAATCATGATTTAAAAATAAGACATCATAAACAACACCATGTGCAACTGTCAACACAAAAAATAAAATAATAAAATATAATTTTGAAATATTTATATATCATAGTTTCTTATATATTATGTGGAAAACGCATAACACATAATATTTAAATTAAATTAGAAAAAAAAATAATTATACCTAATTATTTTTTAATTATAAGAAAATATAAGTAATAAATTTATTTAAATTATGTGATTGCCACGAAACTACTTACAAATTTTTTAATGGTGTGCTTAGTTTCATAACAGTAAAAAAAAAAAAAAAAAAAACGTTTATTTTAATTTTTTAATCCAACATAAAACAAAATAGGATTGTCATCTACAAGTTCTAATGTCTAATTAAAAAACACCTTTGTATTTTTTTGAACACAAGACATGATATTGACAGTCGATTACAAAAAGAAAAGCACTGTAACAAAATGTTTTTTGAAATATTAGAAATGATAAACAATAATTTGGTTTTAATTATGACATTGGTAGTAAAAGTACATTCAAGTTCATGATACATGATGTTTTATATTTATTTTTTTTCCAACTTGCAAAGTGCAGTCCTAACATGGAAAACCTAAAAAAAATTGATTAAGAAACTAATGGATTTGAAAATGTATACAGTGTATTTTATATGCAATACAGTTATTTGAAGTACTCACCATAGTACAAAGAAATTCAACACTTTTTAATTATGGAAATCGTGTTATCCACTATAAGAGAGAAAAAATAACGACTTGAAATTTTCAGAGCAAGTACATAATATTTTAGATATTTTTTGATTTTGTTCAAATGATATTGTAGATAGTTTTTGAAGCACTATTGGAAATAAGGGATGTCACAATACACAGTCCGAGTTTCCATATTCTTTATGAATGATGTATTTTAGGACATGGGCATAAGAGAATGCAGTGACTTGTGCACATTTAGAATAGTGCATGGTATTAGCTCTTTCAGATTCAACTCTAGCAATCAAGTGTCCATATTCATTTAATAATGTTTGAAATAGAGGCAATTAAATTCTCCTTGGTTTCAATACACTTGTTAAATGGAAACTAGGTTAGATATAAGAGGTGAAAACCAAGAAATGGCAAAGCATACTCAAAATAATTAATACATTTTTCAATCAACACATCGATATAGAATGAAATATTTATTCAAATAATTCGATAATTTTTGGCACCATGTCATAAAAACATTTATGAATAAGTAAAATTACATAATTCCAAAAGCCAAACTAGCTTAATTTATTAGCACGATGAATTGTAATCATTTTCTATTTTATTTTAAAGAAATAATAATGAGATCTGTAGCATGGAAACATGGGATGCTAGAAAAGGGGTATTAAATAATGAATAAGAACAAAACAAATAAATACAAAGACAAAAATCTATGGCCACTCATAATTGAAATTACATGGCTGGTATCACCATATACTACATGCACATGATACCATTCATTGTTCTAATGAATGCCTATTTCAATAGTTACAACAAATCACATTGGATATGCACTATTTAATTATAAATTTTTTCATAATTTCATATTCACTAGGAGTCTCCATTCCTTACAAACATAAATTATATATTTATAACAGTTTTGATGTTAGGTACAATACAGCGATTTACATCATCTATATCATACAATTACTTGATTTTGATGGAAAAATATACAATACAAATTCTCTAACTTAGGAGAAGCTTTAATTCAAACTTTATAACAAAATTATTATTTATATAAATTGTAACTATCATCTAACCATGATTTTCAACAATATCACCATGAAATATCCTTATTTTCATAAAATAAATTTATATTACATGAACATGGCCATAAATAAGTAATATAATGCTTTTAAAAACTTTTGTATTTTTATTTACACATAGGTCAAACATAGTACATTAAATAATCAAACCTAAGCTAACATTGGGAAAAAAAAAAAAAAAAACCTAAGCTAACATTGACAAGAAAAAAATAATAAAAATAGAGTTGAAAATGATAACCAATGTAAAATAAAAATTAAAAATTAAAAAAAACTAGGTACCATGGCCAAAATACAATTACATTTTTATCTTGTATTCTCACCATTTTGATTTTTTTGGTCTCTCACAACATTTACTTCTAAATCATTATTATAGGCAAAGGTAAAAATATAAAACCAAAATGAAATAAGGAGACAAGTAAAGGTTTATTTACTTTTATAGATTATTGATACAAATGTCATGGTGTTTGAAGTGAAAGCTTGCTTAGTCAACACATTTATTGTTTCTACATAAAGATAAATTCCATCCTTAGCAATTTAGAATGGCTATCAAATAAAAATGTGTAATCAAAGAATAATATGTAAATGGAAAAATGTATTATTTTTTTTAATATTGGATAATATAATAAAATATGAAACAATCAATACAATATAATAAATATGTTTAGTTGTTTATTTCTTGTGTCATTATATTAATATTTTTTTCAAATAATCATGTTTTGCATATGTTTTTTTCAATATGGTTGTTTGAATATTTATTATAAATAAAATAAAATAAAAACAAGGAGGATAAGAAAATGATTACAATATCAACCAAAAAAAATCATAATATTATTTTTTAATTTTTTGACAATTTCATACAATAAAAATTTTAACTCAATAAAATGATTTCGAATATATTAAAAGGAAATAAAAGTGTTGGATTAAATGATATTCCCCTACATTGTAATAATATTTGCCTATGAATCCCAAGCTCAATAATTTGGTTTCAATGGTCATTATTGATTAAACTATTATAGACACAATCCAAAGTTTCAAATATAAATTTGGATGTATATGTATTGCATGTTGTCGCACTTCCTATCAAAAAATATTGAAAAATGTATAATGACATTGCAAGATTAATATGTTTTTTCAAATAATTTTCTTCTTGTCTTTTGTTTAACATGCTATTTTTTTTTGCATAATGTATAACATTATTTATTATGAATGATTTTTTTTTTCTATTTTAAATGGTTTAGCTTTCTTTCTATTCATTTTTGAACCATGTAAAGGAATATCAAATTGTATATCATACTTTTATGTACTATTTCTTTGTCTTTGTTTTTATAGATAACATGTTTCATTAGATTCTTTGATCTCAACTTTTAATTCATTTAGTTCATCATACATATCCCCTCCACTTTACATCATTAAAAATGGTTTTTATTATATTTTTATTATTTTTTAATAAAATGCATATGCATTATGTCAAGCATATAAAACTTCTTTGAAATTATCTTAATTGTTTTGAAATAAATAATCTATAAAAAGATTTTCTAGATAATAGTTTTCATTGTCCACATGTTTATCATAGTAAAATAAAAATTGTATTAAAAAAAATCTAATAACATAAATTTCAAATATATGATATGAAGACTCATCACAATTCACCCAGACATGACCAAAGTTGTTTTTAAACAACATGTTTTATTTTTTGATATAAAAATTAAAATTATAAGTTTTCATATGTGTCTTCTTTTTTTTTTTTTTTTGTGTGTTTTGAGGTTACATTTATTCATATTGCAAATGAAACTCAAAAAATGTAAATTGAACTTTTTTTTACAAGCTAGAATTTGGCATTGCATAGACATTTATAATTGTTAGAAATTTTCTATGCATAAGCATAGTGCAAACAATGCCTCTAAACTAATATATTCAAAATTCATTTTATATACAAAATGTATATATTTTTTTGTTTTTTTTCCAAAAATCATTATCCCGTGTACATGATGCACAAAAATATGATGGTAATTAGGCAATGCATTGTTCATTGTTCTCTTAACCACAACATGTCAGATTACAATAAACTATGATCTTGAATAATGTCAGCTATATCTAATTACATATTGTGTTTTATGGAGAAATAAGAATTCATTAATCAAAATAAATGGAGGAAACCCCATTTTATAATTTCCATTTTCCTCAGATTTATGATTTGACATTATCGTTAACACTTTTTCATTTATTTTGATTTTTTCCTGATTAATGGATATATAAAATACATTGTCTTTATAGTCTTTACACAAGGCAACATATTATAAATCAAACCATGATACTTGACTCCTAGAGGATAAAATTCAGTGCCATTATTTGTAAGTCATTGGGCTCTGTTAATTATACTAGCACATGCAATTTTATTTGGATATTATTGTTTAATTATATAAAATCTTTTATATGATTAATTTAAAAAAAAAATCTATTTATTAGAATAATTAGCACTTAGTATGAATCAATAATGATTTTATACACATTCAAATATTTTTAAATATACGAATTACTAATCATTATGTCATTGAATTTTATCCAAATTATATCAATATTTTTTGTATAAGACTTGAAACTTTCATTTGACCCATTTACCAAGCCATTCTTAATATCATAATCTCTGGAAAATAATTCAACCAACATGTCCTCTTTAAAAACAAGTCTCTTAGGTAATGAACTTTATGTGCATATCAAATTGTTTCTTCATATCTAAAATCATCTTCAAAATTTTCATTGATGACAATATCGTATCCAACATAAAGTCTAAGCATTTTGATATTATGATTATCAACATAGATATTTTTGAAAACAAATTATGGAAATATAGGATCATTTGGTGGTTGTCAATTAACTTTTGATTCATATAACACACATCATAACATGGTTGAGATCTTATACTTATTTTATTAAGAATAGAAATGAATATATCATGTTTTTGTCACATAGTTTTTGTTAATTCATATAAAACTTTTTTTTTTTCTAAATTTCATATGTAACTATTTCCTTGGCTAGTATAAGCCTTTCAAAGACCAAACAATCATTTACAAGTTGGGTCTGATAGAAGTCACCACAAAATATCAAGTCAATGATGTAATATTAGAAATATCATGTCAATGATGTAAAAATATAATATTGGAATGCATTTTACTTCCCTAGGATAGTTGTTAATGAGATATGATATCTTTCCACCAACAATGAAACTTCATCTATAAAAATAAGTTGTAATTGTTGATAATTTTTATACAAAATATTTAGATGTTAAAAACTCAATGGAATGATTTCAAATCTATTAAAAGGATATAAAAGTGAACTAAATGAAATGTTATTGCCCTACAATGTAATAATATTTTCCTATGAACGTCAAGCTCAATAATTTGGTTTCAATGGTCATTATTGATTGAACTATTTTATATACAACTCAAAGTTTCAAAGATAAATTTAGATATATATATATGTCTTGAATATTGCTTCACTTCTTATTAAAAAGCATAAAAAGGGTATAATAGCATTGCAAGGTTAGTATGTTTCTTAAAATAGAATGTTTTTTAAAATTTATTGTTATCTTTTTGTTTCTTAAAATAGAATGTTTTTAAAAATTTATTGTTATCTTTTTTTTAACATGTTCATTTGTTTGTAATATGTAACATTATCTATTATGACTGGATATTTTCCTATTTGAATGATTTTCCTTTGTTTCTATTCAATTTTGAACCATGTAAAAGAATTTTTTTATGCATTGTTTCTTTATGTATTTATAACATGTTTCATTAGATTCTTAGATCTCAGCTTTAAATTCATTTAGTGCATCATACATATCTCCCTTTACACCATTAAAAAAATTATTGTCTTATTATTTTTTTATGAAATTCATATGCACCTGCCAAGCATATAAATAATCTTTGAGACTATCTTTACTGTTTTGAAATGAATAATCTTTAAAAATCTTTTTTTCGACAATATTTATTATTATCCAAATATTTATTATAGCTGACACAATGTATGGAATGTGTGTTTATATTGATTTATTTTTCATTTATATTATATATAGAAACAAACTCATCAATAAAAACACTATTTAGGCTTTTTTCCCCTACAATATAATAATCTACCCAAAAAAAAAATTGCACATAATATTTTTGGATTGATCTATTTCTTTATTCAATAATACAAAAAAATATATGATGAATGTTTGTCTTAATAACCTTAGGTGATTGTTAATATGCATTTTTTTAACTATTGAGCAAAGGATGGACTTAATAATATTTTTTTTCATGTTGTGCAAACATCTTTTGAGAATTAAGAATTTCATTTCCTAGACTTCATATTTTTTGAATAGCATTAAAATTAAATAACTCGTGTTCTTTGTGTATTTTTATAAATGATCTTTTCATTGTTTTGATGATTTTAGTCATGCATTAACTAACATAAATTGCAGTTACATATGCATTCAGAATGAATTGTGCGTATATATTTATTTTCACAACGGTGGTGTTTTTTTGAAAATATATCGGTCAATGCATATGATGGTTTTCTTTGCAAGAAAAATGTTATGAATTTTAGTGTAATCTGGATTTATTTTATGTTTTTACTTTAATTCATGTTTAGATCATTAAAAAACATGGAAAAAAAATTGAACTATGATATTATTTTTGTTCGAGAATTAAATTAAATGTTTTTCATTTGAAGAGCATCCTCATTTTTATTTTTTCTATTTTAAGTCTTTTGATACGTTTCATTAGTAATTGGGAGAAATTGTATCTACTCTTTTTTTTACCCTCTCTTTCAACTCTTTGTATGTTGATGTCGATGCAATTTTACAATATTTGGAGTAAACAAGCTAGTGTCATAATTAATATAATTAATATAGTTGATTTCAAAATTCTCAATGATTGAATTATCATTTTCTTCCATATAAAATTACATATTTGGTCCATATTAACCAATGACTATGATAATTTCCTCCAATTTAAAATTTTGTTACCCAAAAAAAGTCAACAATTTCTCCAAAGAAAGATTTATCTTTACACCAAAAAAATTTAAATGCATTTAATCTAGTTTATAATATTGAATTACATATTATTGAACCATGTTTTACATATAATTTATAATCATAAGATCTTTAGTAAATGGCTTGTTTATTGGATCAATCCACTTATAACAGTGATATAGTTTTTATAATGCTATTGTGAGGGCTTGCTAACAATGATCATTGATTGAAAAAGTATGGGGAAAAGTTAGATAACTTAGTTATAGTATAAAAAAACATTTCTTTAATATATTGTATATAATTAGGTGATATTCATATTTTATTGAAATCAAAGTACCATTGAAAAACTAAGGGAAAAAGTTAGATAACTTAATTATATTATCATTAAAAAAATATTTTTTTAATTTATTGTATATAATCAAGTGATATTCATATTTTATTGAAATCAAAGTATCAAACATTTGTTTTATGTGTTTTTTTTTTTATATTATGTTTGTATTTGACAGTAATAACTACTAATTTTCACCATTTAATTGTCTTTTCCTAATTTTAACCCACATAAAATCACCCACATGCTATATAATTATATTTATTGATTTAAATCGAAGATCAATAATTTGATATGGAAATAGAAAATCAATATGCATTATCTCCACTACGTAATTTTGAGATATGACATTCTTTTAGATTTATAATCTCGAGGCTCACCAAGGAAAAGATTTGGAATGTTTATTTCCTTATAAATTTGTCTTGGGAAATTCCAAGTGGTCTTTTCCCTCTCTCTCAAATTATGAACGCATATGACTTTCATAAACCTATGAACCAAAGTGTCACCAATACTTTTATCGTTTATATAACTAATTTCAAATCATATTGTCTTTTGTTCACCATCACTAAAAGTGAACAAAGAAAATATTCCCACTTCTTATTGAATTACACATTTTTCATGTGATTCAATGTGTTCTCACGTAGTATTTTTAAAGGTTTCATTATAACATTTGCACTAAAAATTTTAGTTTGTATGGATAAGGAGATATATATAAGGTGACATTTGATCTTTATAGTCATTTTTTAATATCATGTATGAATTGTGGTAGTGTTATTAATTTCAACATATGAAGGTATATTTATTACTTTTCCTTTTAATTAAAATTAAGGTTTATCATATGAATTATGTTTAATTTGCATAAATATAAGTGTAATAGCAACTATTTTTTAAGTTTGTTAGGCATAACCATAAATTGTATTGAAGGATCTAAATATATATATATTTAAGTGATGCATATTTTGTCAAAATATCAATTAAAAAAATATTTATAACAAGTATGACATATGTGTTTTTATTTTATTATTACGTTTATCACTCAGTTTAAAATACATTTACTTTTCTAACTTCAAAAATTTAATAATATTGAAATTAAAATACAATTTATTATAGATTGCATTGACATGTGGTTTGATTTTTTTTTAAATATTTGAATATAAAATTTACATTTTGATTTATGCACTCCACTTTTTAAAATTTCATATTTAACACATCAAAATAATTTCTTAGATTTATTTATTGTGCTATTACTTTCTTCAACAATATTACTACAACAAATTTTCTTGAACAATATGTCAATGTATCTTCATATTTTTTTTCTAAATTTTCCTACACAGAGCATGGATTTTTCTCCAATTTATTTCCTATCTAGCGTTGCATTTTCCATTTGTTGTAGGAAACTAGTATATGGTTCCATTGATACATTATTGTGTTTAATATAAGTGATATCAAAATTTTGACTCAAGCAATAGTCTAATGTCCTATATATTTTTTTTACTAATATAATCCATGGATTTTGATGAAATGTTTTTCTTATTTGGTATTGTATTTTTCAGCTACCACGGTGAAACTTTTTTACTTTTTTGTATGCTTTCTCTTCTTCATAAAAAATGTATAATCACAGATTATGTTACATATATTTTTATCAAAGGTTTGTAATGAATATGGTTTGTATATAACAAATAATAAAAAATGTTAAATATCATTGATGGTAATTGTAATATAAATCACACTTAAAAAAATATTAATGGTTTCATATTCCCACACTTGTATGTTTATGTTAAGATAAATTTCCAGCTTTTCAAGAAAAATTCATTGCCTTTATTTTTTCCTATTTGAGACATGACATCCATATTAATAATAAATTATTTCTAAGTTCCAATGTATGTTGTTTTCCTTACAACCTATATTTCAAGACACTTTTTAAAACAAAAAAAATGCATTTATGTTTCTAGACAAATAAGCATAAAAAACTATTATGTTGCATAAAACCTTAGTCATTAAAAATCATATTATTTATTGCATAAATATATAATAGAATTGAAAAAACTCTCACCACGCTCCTTAATATTATTTACAAATCTATATATTCCAATTGTTTTAGTCCATGGAAAATTGGCTTACATTAAGATTTAAAAAGTACACAAGAAGTCAAAATGAGAATATGTTATATTGAATTATTATTCTTATTGTATTTCTTCTTATGCAATAGCTCACAATGATCACAAATAAGATTTTCATCATGGAAATAGATACAATAGGGAATCATATTTATTTTTGAATTGAAATGGAAACAACTATTGCCTCTTTTCATTGACCACATTGAAATTATATATTAAGCCATCTAGCTAACTAAAAAATGCAAAAACAATCATCCTTAAATCTTATTTATTTTACATTTGAATCAATCACTATAGAAAGTTTCATAATGGATGCATTTGTCTATGTATATAGAGTCACATAATATAAAATAAAATTCATTCTTAATTATTAATTGAAAATAATCTTTCAATACATCTACATTTATAGTGACTCTTTATTCTCTAATCTTTGTCTCCCCACACCTCTTTGGGCTTTAAAATATTAAATTCTTAGTTTCAGACTTTATAAAAAAATTATCTAATACCTCTCTTTAGTATATTCCCTCTTCTTAATTATGCTCTTTGGACCTGTTTCATACTCTTCCTTATGGATGTGTCTCTTTCTTTACAGTACGGTCCTCCTCTTACTCAATTAGTAAAACTTCACTTGGGAACCTATTTTCCTATTTTGATATTGGATTATATGGATCCCTTATTTTTTCCTATGGCCTTTGGTGATTCAACTTATTTATAAATAATTGTGATCACATGGCCCCTGAGATAGTTTAATTATCCCAAACCAAATGAATTCTTAGATATTTCTTTACGAATAGTTAAAAACACATGTGATCGAATGATACATGGCCACTGACAATTGAAATTTTTCATAAATAGCTTTCCAATGAGATTAAAAAATGCCCCATTTGGTTACTTCATGTGAAAATTATGGCTTCTTGAAATCTTCCATGATGTATTCATAGTGAACATTGGTCAATATGATTTGTGGGATGTGTGTATTCCTACAGACCTATACACATCAGTTGTTCATGATTCCATCTTTAAAATGTGGCCAATTTATACATTGTAAACTTTTGGAAATATCCATTTCAATTTAATAATTATCATGCATCTTCATGTGGTCCCCACCTTGACTTAATTTTTTGAGCTACCATGATCTATGTGGCTATTATGCCTTTCATGAATCTAACACTATTTGGGGTTTTCTCAATACAATTAAACTCTTTGACCTCATGTGGATTTATCAAGGCCATAACTCCATGAAAATAATTGTGTGGGATCTATGAACTCAATTTATTTGGCTTGTACACTCTTTGGTCTTCATGCACAAGCTTTAATAATTTAATGACTTTTTGCATAAACATTTACGATGCCATGAATTTGTGGGATATTCCCAAGGATGTTAAGCTCTATGAATCCATGGGATGTTCTCGAGGCTACTAAATACATTGATTTTATGGGGATTTCTTGATTATTTCATGGACTCTGCTTGTCTACAAACTTGTTAGACTATCTAATCCACTTGTAAAACATTTTTGTGTGTGACATGGACTCCATTGGCATAAATATTAAGTGCAAATTATTAATGGATAATGTGGTCATCATGAATATTAGAGATTATGTGTGTATGTGTGGCCCCTAATAAACTTAGATAATATTGATGTCCTCTCATTAAATTGTAATTTAAATTTATGATTAGACATGTGACTCAAAATGTGATCTCTAAAAACTTGTTAGACTTATAATTTTCCCAAAATCTCTTTATTGAATGTTATCAAAATCCATGCATTTTTTTGGAAAAGCAAACATTAGACACTTGAGTTAATTTAAATGTGAGATCCTAATCACATGGTTGGAATAATTAGTAGAATTGAAATAAAAATCACTAATATTTATGATCATGGTAATCCCTTCTATCACATCAAATATATCATCTAATTTTTTCTTCCATTTCTTGCTTCTTTCTAGCTTAAAATCCCTCCCCTTTTAGTTATCTCTACTCATTTTTTCCTATATTTTGGGATTATAACCACCATAACCTATCCACCTCTACCAAAGGATTCTCTTCTTTTCACCCATTGTTTTGACATATTCCTTCCACCTCCACCCAATGGTTTTCTTATTAATTTTCCATATTCCTATGGGTTGGAAAACACATTTATCTGAGATCATCCACCAAGATGATCTTTCTTGCCTCTTATGTTAAATTATGGGTGTGAACCCATCATTTTCATTCTACCACCTCCACCAAAATACTTATTGGCTTTATTCAATAACCATCCAATATTTGTTTGGTTCTTCCTAAAATCACTCTTCTCTATTTAGATCTCTTCTTTTACCATGGTCATTGTTCCTATTCCTCTCTTCTTCTACCACTTTCTTACTTGTGGCTTATTCATTTTTTAGAGTCTTAAAAGACTATTATTATTCCTATAATTTTACACCTATTGTGAGCTTAAGTGGATCACTCTTTTCCCCTTGGAAGGCCTTTTTGAAGTATTTATTTATCCCCACTATGCAACTTCACACAGAATATAGTCATAAATTAGTTTCAAAACATGAGACTTTACAATCTCCAAAGGTGATTCATCCATTTTCACATGACTGTTAGGTCTTATTCTAAATTCTAAACTTAGTTTAAGATTTTGGTAAGTTAAATTAGATAAATTTAAATGGGGATTGATTATTTTTATAAAGATACACGCATAAATAAATTAAGTTAAATTTATTAAGTTAGATTCATGTTTGAGTTAAATCTTATGGGTTGCATTCCCATAGAGAGTTGGTTGTAGAAGTTAGTTGGTTTTTACCGGTCATGAGGTGAAAACTATATATTCATGTCTAGATTTGTAAAATGGGTTGAAAATATCTTGGAACCCTTTCTATGTACTTATTTTTTTAAATTAATAAAATACTTGTGGACCCACACTCAGTGGGTACAAGATTCAACCTAAGTGGTTTATGTTCTATCAATGGTATCAAAGCATGGTAATTAGGAGCACAATGAATTCAAGTGAAAGAAAAGGTGAAATATGTATTCACATGGAAACAAATAATCCTCACATAAATTCAAATTTTTTAAAATGCATGAGTGGTATAAGGTATGCCCTTTGGTAACTTTGATCTAATGTTAAAATTTTGAAAAATTATCAAAATATTTAATTTTTCTAATATTTTACATTAATTTTATAGATCTTATGAGTAAATCTCATGTAAATAATCCTATATTATATTTCCATATACTTAGAACAACTCTTTTTTCTTATTGTAGAACTTAGATCCTTCATTTTCAACACTATAGAATGGTTCTGAAGATTTTAGTTTGAACAAATATGATTTAAACCCCTTAAATTCTGCCCAAAAAACCATTTGTATAACTTTATTCAACCTAAAAACTTTTATGATTATGTGGGATGGCTTCCATTTTTTTAAATCAATCTGCTCAATTTTTTGTGTTTAAGTTTCTAAAGACCAATACTAGTATTCAAATTCCTCTAAGATGCTATCCAAGATGAATTTTTGAGTTGTATGGACCATATTTACATTGGTACAACCTCTATAGTACCCTAACTCATCAAAAACTAATTTTAATTCATCAAATTCCTCTCTGACAGTCTCAAACAGAGTTAAATCCTGAATGCTATGACCTTATAGAATTGTACAGCCAAGAACAGTGGAAGAATGGTTTCAAATTTTCATAGAGTAACCATGGCATCTAGTATGGCATTGAAATTCTAAGAAAAATTTTATAAAAAAAATTGATAAAGTTTTAATATAGTTTCTCAAAAATCTAGGGTTTGAGAGGGTCCCACACAAACTATGCAAAGAGTTTCTATTTACTTGGAAATATTTTTTCATGGATAAATCAGATTTTACATGCCCAAGTGATTTTTTTATTCTTATTGTATGTAAAATTCTCTCTTTGTAACTTGTAAATGCTCTTAGAGCACTTGGAAGGGCTAATTTTGTGTAGAGATTTGCAAGAAGGAGGTCAAGGGTTCCAATCTCTTTTCTGGAAGAATTTTATATGTGGTATATGTTTTTGGAGGGGAATATTATTTTTTAATATCATTTTTGTATGCTTTGTAAGTTGTAAAAAGCATACATATTGTAAAAACATGAATACTAATAGAAAAATGCAATAGAAGTTTTTTTCTTTTGATTTTGGTGAAATAAGGTTATATTTTATTGAAATAATGGTGTATTTTGGTGAAATAAGGGTGTAATATTTTTATTTTTTGGTGATATTAAGTGTAAAACCCATCAAAAATCTTTTTTGTTCTACATGGAGGTCAAGTGAAAAACCCCATAGAATTATTGTCTTGTGCAAAGTACTATCAGTGAGTGTGTTGTTTCTTTAATTTATCATACTTATTTTACATTATGTCGCACTTAATTTTATTTCAAGATGCCAAACATTCATAATTTACTTTTAGATGGTGATAGATTAACAATTTCTAATTATTCTAATTAGAAACATTTGATGGAAGCTTCATTATTTTTCAATGAGTTATGGGATGTTGTAAAAAATGAAAATCTTAAATTGCCTATAGAAAAGGCCAAACTTGATGTTTCTAATCTATGTGATTCTAAGGCCTTAGCTTTAATCAAGTGAAGTTTTACTTAGAATACTTCATACATATTGAAAACTCTCTTCATAGTTACATTGCATGGAAAACCTTATCTTATTTGTATGATAAGAAAGCTAAGCATAAGAAGATAGATATCCACATGCAATTATTTACTTTGTCATTAGAATAAATAGGGATATGGGAGAGTACATATCTAAGTTGAATAATATTTCTACTAAGTACACTAAGGTCAGGTTTGGAAAACTAGATGATGATATCATAGTTGTTACTGCATTGAAAATACTATTGTGTCCTATAAGAACTTTATAGACATGTTGCATGTCTCTAACATGATCGCAAGTATCACTTTTGATAAATTGGATAAGTTTATTATTCAACATGACCTCTCTCTATGTAATAAATCTAAAAAAAATGAGTAATCCCATATTTCAAAGTCCAAGCCTAGTTCATCTTCTTCTGGTCAATAAAATTATAGAGGAGATAGATTTCAAAACCAAAGTAGAGGATATCATTAAATCAATTATTCAAATCAATAATCTAGTCATTCTCATTCAAATGAGATGAGTGATAGAGGATATGGTCACAACTATCATAGAGATAGAGGTCAAGGTAGATCAGACATTCAATGTCATAGATGTGGGAAATTTGGTCACATTGCCTCTTAGTGTAGGATTACTTTTGATAAAATTTAGAGCCATATGCTGACCATGATTATGATGAGTCTAGCAATGTTGCTCATGAATATGCATTCACTACATTAGGAAAAATTTCTATATGGAATATGAGGCTAGAGATGAGCTCACAAATGTGTGAGTTTTAGATATAGGAACAACCAAACACATGACATTCAGATGAGACTTATTTTTTATTGTCGAAGCAGCTTCTCTCTCTGGTATCCTTGGCAAATAAGTATAATCATACTCCACAAGGTCTTGGGTCTATTCAAATTCTCCTTATTAATGAATATATCAAATACATGGAGAATTTTTGGTATGTTCCCATATTTCAAAAACATCTTCTTTCCTTGATATCTATTCACAAGAAAGGTTATCAAATTGTGCTTAAAAATGGACTCATTTATATCAACTCAATAAATGATGGATACAAAACCATGTATATCTGATATGAGGATGGAAATTTGGTTATATTGCATTATAAAGTACTTCCTCCCATAGTGGAACTTATGGAAATTATTGATATAGGTATAATTACTATGTCTACACAGTAGTTGTGGCATCTCTGCTATGGACATTTGAATGCTCACTCTTTAGTGGACTTGTAGAGATATGATATGGTGTGAGTGGGTTGCCCATTTTTTTCAAAGATATTATTCTTTATGAATCATGTGTTTTGGGCAAACATAATCAAGAAAATTTTCCTAAGAATTCTTCATGGAGAGCTACCAGATGTTTGTAGTTAGTTCATAGTGATGTATGTGACATGAAGAAGTCATCCATTGGAGAGTATAGGTATTTTTTATTATTTATCAATGGTTTTTATAGGATGACTTGGGTATTTTTCATGAAAAATAAATCATAATTTTTCACTAAGTTTGTTAATTGGTTGCACTTAGTTAAAAAATTAACAAGTTCACACTTAGCCACTTTTCATTGAGATAATGTGGTGAGTATACTTCAAATGAATTTTTGGATTATTATCGAGAACATGGATTATACTCCACAGCAAAATGGAGTATCTAAATGAATGAATAAGACTTTAGAGGGCATATCATGAGCTATGTTTGACTATAAATAGCTTGATGATAAGTTTTGTGCTAAATCCATTGGTACTAAAGTGTATTTGAGAAATAGGTCCCTTATAGTTGCACTTTTGGGACAAACTCCATATGAGGCTTGGTATGGGTTTAAACCAAAAGTTAAACACTTGAAAGTTTTTGGATGCCTTTTTTTCACTTTAGTTCCCACTAAATATAGAACTAATTTGGAACCACAAAGTCGAAAATGCATCTTTTTTGGATATTCAAAAAATAAAAAGGGGCATCATTTGCTTGTATAGGATATAGGCAAATTCATAGTGATTAGGGATGTGGTATTTGATGAATTTGGTACTATGAACACTACATATATTGATTCTCAATTTGATAAGTTAGAGAGGAAGATTGCAAAACATGATAAGGGATTGAATAACAAGGTTAAATCTCATAGGTTATGGTATGAGACTAGTATCCCTTCTATTTCATCTAGTATTTCATAGGTTGATGACTTATAAAAAGTTTAAAATTATATAATTATTCATTCAAATGGTTCACATGATGATAATTCTGGTGTTCCTGATCTGAATAATTTAGATAAGTATCCAAAATGGGCTCAAAGTAATTTTTCTAACTTAAAAGTAGATGAAGTTGGTCTAATAGGTCCCAGGAGTTTTCATAAATGCGTGAACTATGAAATAGTTGTTAATAAATCCATTGAGCCATCTACTTTTGAGGGGGCTTCTACTGAATAGGTTTGGCAATAGGTAATGAAAAGTGAGTATGATGCAACACTTAACAAAAATACTTAGGTTTTGGTTGATCCTCCTCCACATGTTTAACCCATAAAATTCAAATGGGTTTATAGGACTAAGTATAAATCAGATGGGTCCATTGATAAACATAAGGCAAGACTTATTGTGAAAGGTTATGCACAATAAGAAGGTATTGACTATGAGGAAACATTTGCACCAACTGCCAAATGGCACACTATTCATATGGTCCTTGCCTTATCATCATAAAATAGTTGAAAAGTACAAAGGATGGTTGTTGAAAGTGCCATTTTTAATGGTGATTTATAGGAAGAAGTATATATGAAACAAACCTAAAGTTTTGATAAAGTGGGTGTATAACACAAAGTGTGTAAATTTATCAAAGCTCTTTATGGGCTCAAACAAGCACCTAGGGCTTGGTATGAAAAAATGGATTCATACTTGAAGATAATTGACTTTCAACATAGTGAATCTAATGATACTCTCTATTTTTTAGTGTAAGGTAAGAAATTGGTGATTCTTGTTCTTTATGTCAATGACTTGTTTATCACAGGCAATGATAAAACCCATAATAAGTATGTAAAGAAAGAATTAAAAGATGAGTTTGAGATGATAGATCTTGGACTTATTCACTACTACATTGGCATATAAGTAACTTAGAAAGATCAAAGTATTTTTATTTTACAAACTAAGTATATTTATGATTTATTAAATAGGTTTGGCATGAATGATTGCAAACCTGACCTCACTCCCATGGAAAGTAATTTGAAATTATCTAAGATGATGGTAGTGCCCTTTTTGATGGAACCAAATATAGATAGTTAGTGGGAGGTTTGATATATTTTATGACTATCAGGACTGATATATCATTTTTAGTTGGAATTTTGCTTAGGTTTATGCATGATCCTAGATAAATTCATTGGCATGTAGTAAAAAGAGTACTTCATTACCTTTAGGGAATGAAAACATATGGCCTTCAGTACCACCACAATAATAACTTCAAACTTTTTAGGTATTGTGATGCATATTTTGGTAGATGTGTGGATGATAAAGTAACCACAATAGGATATATTATGCATATGGGTTCAGTTGCCATTGCTTGGTATTTTAAGAAGCATGATACAGTGGCAAATTCATCATCTAAATTTGAATACATCACAACATGGGATATTTTTAGATAAATTTTTTACTTATATTGAATTCTTGAAGATCTTTAGATTTATTAGATTGCTCATACACAATTATACATTGATAATCAAAGTGCAATCAAGATGTCCAAAAATCTGGTATTGCATGCCAAAACAAAACATATGGATGTAAAATATCATTATATATAAATGTTGGTGGTGAACAAATTACTTGATCTAATATATTACCCAACTATTAATCAAACAACTAACATTTTTACAAAACCCCTTGATAAAATAAAATTTAAAAAGTTTAGAAAAATTCTTGGCATGTGTCCAAAGAACTAACTTTAGATTATAGGGGGTTTGTTAGGACATGTTCCAAAGTCGTAAATTAGTTTAGTATTTTGGTAAGTTAAATGAAATAAATATAAATTGGGCATGCTTATTTTTATAAAGATACTCTCATAAATTAATTAATTTGGATTCATTGAGTTAGACTTATGTTTGAGTTAAATAATAAAACTACCTTTCGAGTTGCAATCTCATAGATAGTTAATTGTAGAAGTTAGTTGGTTTTTACCAATCATGAGATGAAAACTATATATTCATGTTTAGATTTTTAAAAAGGGTTAACAGAATATTGGCACCCTTTTTATGTGTTTATTTTGTTGAAACTAATAAAATACTTGTGGAGCCATACTCAGTGGGCATAAGATTTAACCTAAGTGGTTTATGTTCTATCAATGATCAGTTAAATTTATATCAAACATGAGTGATATTTTTCATTTCTCCAATATTTTCCTTCCCTCTTGTGAGATTCCTTTCTCCCATGTCTAATGGTTACAAGTGAAATATATCATGTTACAAATATTCTTATTTCCCCTCATATATATGAGCACATTGGATTGAAACACAATCTGTCCCCTTCTTTTCTATCTCATTCATTGTTAGACTTGCACATAAATAAACCATAGTAATGTAATTAATATCTCCCAAAAAAACTTTTTCTTTCACACTTTAATGCCT